>CAUYQU010077900.1:0-20054 GCA_963574635.1 Cheracebus regulus | reverse complement strand
GTGGTCACTTTTAAAATAGGTATAATGTGATACTGAGAAAAATGTATGTTTTGTGGATTTGGGGAGGAGAGTTCTGTAAATATTTGTTAAGTCTAGTTGTTCCAGGTCTGAGTTCAAGTCCTGGATATCCTTGTTGATTTTGTATCTGGTTGATCTCTCTAATATTGGGACACCCAGATACATAGGGCAGGTTCTTAATGACTTACAAAGAAACTTAGCCTCCCACACAATAACAGTGGGAGCCTTTAACACTTTTAGACGGAGGCCTCTCCCATGAGACGGGGCAGCGAACGGCTGTGGATTTTCTCACGTCAATTTCTCCATTTTTAGGACGCCACGTCCACTAAGACCCTGTGAGGGAAAGAAAAACGCGGTATCCCCCCTACAGCGGCGGGCACGGTGTGGTCTAGGCGGGTCCTTGGGGTGGTCGTGAGACCCGCCCTGCTTGTTCGCCCCCCTTCACTTCCTGGCCTGGGCACGCCGGAGCTCCTGGCACCGCATGCCCTTTGGCAAAGCGTTTGTGCGACTGGATTTTCCGTCACCTCTGCCCTTGGCATCCAGCTTCCTATTGGCAGAGATTTGCTCCGGAGATAATCACAGATTTCACAAACACGCTTGGTCCCCGCCTTCTCCTGGCGCTTGCGGCATTTCCTGGGGTTGTGTTTTGTGTTTTTTTGCATTTTTTTCTTTTCTGACTTCCTCTATCAAGAATGTTTTCAATGTAGACAGGAGGGAGAGACACATGCTGAGGCTTTCTGGAAATGCCTTTATTGTGCTTTTAGATTTGAGTAACAATTTGGCTGCATGTTAAATTCTAGGTCTTTTTCTTTCCGTTCTGTAAAACGTCACCCTATCACCTTCTTTTCTGTGTTAAAATATAAACATAAACACAGCAACATTTTTTAAAGTTGATGTGAACAAGCAGCAGTTCGTGAACCGGGCAGCAGCAGACTGCAAGTGGCTCAGGGCTCCGGGAGAGGAGCGCCACGGGGAGCCCTGCAGGGCGCGTGGGACGCAGACCCTTCCCTGGGGAGGCTGGAGCCTCCACGCCCCAGTTAGAGGCCAGTCAGCAGGCTCTCCCTGAGGACGCTCAGCGGTGGCTTCCTCGGATACCACCTTCCAAGCTCAGCTGGGCTTCAGTTTGCTGATGAAAGAACTCGGCGCTGAGGCCCCCTCCTCCGACAGCCTCCCCGTGGGTTCTAAACGCTCCTCCACCTGCCGGCCTCTCATGTATGACGCCTGACCAAGAGTCAGGCCCGAGCACCACGCGCCGTCACCGTCACGGCCGCTTTGCCTGCCTCAGCGTGGGACTTGTAGGTCACAACGTCAGGCTCATTGGAAAAGCGTTTCTCCTCCTTTTTTGTGGTTCTGAGCACAGTGAGGCCACCTGGTGTACCGCTGTGGGCCCTGAACATGCGTCTAAGACCCCTGAGATGTCCTGGAACCATGTGCTGGAAAAAACAGCAACAGCCAGTCGACCCGGGAGAGAACACGGTGCCCCAGGAGCTTCAGGATGAGGACCGTCGGGAGAACCAGCTCATCAGACTGGAGTGTGCGCCCCAGCCAAGCTCCCCATAAGCCTAAACAAAAGGAAGCAATGGTAAATGGCTGCCACCAACGAAAAGCGACGTTCCTGAGTCCAGAAAGCAGTGAGTTGAGGAGGTTCCTAGACCTGAGCTGAAAGCACGCTTCTCTGGGCCGGCAGCGCCAGCATCTTGGTGAATCCGAACGCACACGCAGCAGCGCACGAAGGGTGTCCTCTGAGGTTGACACGTGGTTGCCAGCTCGAGCGGGCAAGGCTCCAGCCGCAGGGCAGACCCTCAAAGAAAGCGAAGCGGGTCAAACATCACCATGGGCGCACTACAGCCTTCTGCTGACACGCAGTTTCTCTCCACAGTCACCCCCATTTCTACCAAAGATAATCACAGAAAACGACTTTGTTTGCAAACCAGCTCCAGTCTCATCAAACGCGGCTGGATTATTTACATGTGTGCAGTGAATATGAACAGTGATTGATCACACAGGGTTTTTTGTTGGTTTGTCTGTTTATTTTGAGACGGAGCCTCGCTCTGTGGCCCCGGCTGGAGCGCACTGGCGCCATCTCGGCTCCCTGCGGCCTCCGCCTCCCGGGTTCACCCGATTCTCCTGCCTGGGCCTCCTGAGTGGCTGGGATGACAGGTGCACGCCACCACGCCCGTCTAACCTTTTTGTACTTTCAGTAAAGATGGGTGTGGGAAGTGGCAAAGTTCCTCTTCAAGGCTTCCTTTCTTGTTAAAGAGTAAATCACAAGTGTTAGAAAGATGGGTTTGTTTTAAAGACTTTCTCCCAAGCCTTCCTGCTGTTGGCTGGTAACTCTTTGCTAAGCCCCATCCTATGTGGCTGTCAGACACGCTCACAGGCCCGTAGCACATTCTGCGTCCTGGTGCTTTCACCGAGATATTCGTGCTATCACTTTCTAAGTGTTTTCACAAGCACCTTCCCGCCCCTTCCTCATCTGGACTTCCTCTTTCCCTTTTATCCTCCGTTGCCTTCACCTATTTAGAAAAGTTTTAAGTTATGAGCCGATCAGGCTCAGTTTTAGATTGTAAGATCTGGCTCCAACCAACGGAGACCAGACACAGCAGTAAGGACGACCCCAAATGCGTAAGGGATAAATGTGTCTGCTTTTCCTTTGTTCACTGTACTCCCGTGGGGAGACTGCTCGCGAAGGCACCTTTTCTACGAGAAGCAGAGATTGCCTTGCTGAGACACCCTCTGTCCCAGGGCTGACTTTTCTTGGTGGCACCGAAAATTTACATATAACAACGGGGTTTTGCCATGTTAGCCAGGCTGTTCTCGAACGCCTGACCGCAGGTGATCGGCCTCCCAAAGTGCTGGAATTACAGGTGTGAGCCACCGCGCCCAGCTATAACTCTTAATACAGAATTTTAGATGGACTTATAAACCTCTTGAGCCTAGGAAGCCATGCAGCTCCACCAGACTTTCCTGCAATACCGTATGAGTCTGTTTTCACCGACCGATAAAGACAAGTCAGAGACGGAGCACTTTACAGAAGAAAGAGGTTGAATTGCACTTCCAGCTCACACGGCTGGGCAGCCTCACACGCGGAGGAAGGCAGGGAGGAGCATCTTATGTGGACGGTGCAGGCAGAAATGAGAGCGTGTGCAGGAAAGTTCCGTTTTCCTTAAAAACCATCAGATACTGTGAGACTCCATCACTATCAGAGGACAGCTCAGGAAAGACTCTCCCCATAATTCAATCGCCTCCCACGGGGCTTCTCCCACCCCAATGTGGGAATTACGGGAGTTACAATTCCAGATAGGATTTGGGTGGGGGCACGGCCAACCCATTTCAAATACTGACGGATTCGGGTGAGTGACTCTCTTCTTGAGGTCCTCAAAATGCTTTTGTTTCTTGGCCTTCCTTATTGAACCCATAAGGCCAGGAAATCCTTAAAGCCAGGCGCCAAATCAGTTTTTCCCTATAGATTCTACTGGCTCCATAAAGTCAACGTTTATTTCTCAAAAACTGGTCGTATTTAGTTGTATGCACATTTTCAAATATGACCTTCCAGGCAAAGCCTCAGTAACATAACCAGTGTTTCCTTCACAAGAAAAGCAAATTCCTGTTAAACTCATGCAAATAACTAAATTGCCCTGAAAATAAGAATATTCACTAACAGCTTTTAAATTCTGAGGGATCAGGTAAGCAGAAAAACTAATTCTTTCATCTTTGTTCAGAAATCTGTTTGCCACATTGCTGTGGGCTATAGATCACTTAAAAAGGCTTCCTTGCACCTGGAAAACAAAACATTAGAAAGCCATCGATGTTTTACATTAAAAGTTATTTTTAAAACACTGTAAAACCACACTGCTTCCTCATCGGATCACTTAGTCGCGTGTAACTAATTCTCTAATTCTTTTTTTTTTTCCCTGCAGGATACTTCTTGTTCCGCCTGATTTTGGTGAGTAGTTTAATGAATCCATCCTTCTTTTCATGAGAGTTCTGGAAATTCTCACACAGTCCTATAGTGTGATCTTGAGGTTATCAACAATCTGTACGTATTGGACTATACGTTTCCTTGAAGACACAGCACTTTAGGATTATGCTTGCAAAACGTTCAGGAAACCATCAGAGTAAAACAATTAACTCTCCGTGGGTAACAAAAGACCTAAAAATAGCCATAGGCAGCCTGGCCGGGTGGCTCACGCCTGTAATCCCAGCACTTTGGGAGGCCCAGGCAGGTGGATCACGAGGTCAAGAGATTAAGACCATCCTGACCCACATGGTGAAACCCCATCTCTACTAAAAGCACCAAAAAAACCAGCCGGGCGTGGTGGTGCGCCTGGAGTCCCAGCCACTCCGGAGGCTGAGGCGGGAGAATTGCTTGAATCCGGAAAACGGCACTTGCAGTGAGCTGGGATCCCGCCGCGGCACTCCAGCCTGGTGACAGAGCGAGACTGTCTTAAAAAAAAGTAGCCATAGGCCAGGCACAGTAGCTCACACTTGTTATGCCAGCACTCCCGGAGGCTGAGCTGGGTGGATGGTTTGAGCTCAGGAGTTGCAGGTCGGCCTGGACAACATGGTGAAACGCTGTCTCTACAAAAAAATACAAAAATTAACCGGGCGTGGTGGAGTAAGTGAGCTGCAGTCTCAGCTACTTGCAGGGTTGAGGGAGAAGAATCACTTGAACCCAGAAGGCAAAGGTTGCAGTAAGCCAAGATCACACCATGGCACTCCAGCTTGGGCGACACAGCCAGACACTGTCTTTAAAAAAAAAGTAGCCACGGGTAAACACCCGATGAGAGTGCATTATGCTGCACACTCCTGGTGAGGACGTTGGTGAGGACACCGCTCACTACTGGTGAGGACATTGGTGAGGTCACTGCTCACTGTTGCTGAGAATATTGGTGAGGACACTGCTCACTATTGGTGAGGATATTGGTGAGGTCACTGCTCACTGTTGCTGAGAATATTGGTGAGGTCACTGCTCACTGTTGGTGAGATCACTGCTCACTATTGGTGAGGTCACTGCTCACTATTGGTGAGGATGTTAGTGAGGTCACTGCTCACTATTGGTGAGATCACTGCTCACTATTGGTGAGGACGTTCATGAGGACATTGGTGAGGTCGCTGCTCACTATTGGTGAGGACATTGGTGAGGTCACTGCTCACTGTTGCTGAGAATATTGGTGAGGTCACTGCTCACTATTGGTGAGGATATTGGTGAGGTCACAGCTCACTATTGATGAAGATATTGGTGAGGTCACTGCTCACTATTGGTGAGGACGCTGCTCACTGTTGGTGAGGACATTTGGATATTTCTGTGGTGTACAAGATTTTTACATAATAACTGGGATTGTGACTGATGCTGTTGTATTTTTAGCGAGATAAGAAGATCAGCACCAAGACAAAAGTATGACGAATTGCAGGGTCTTTATTGCCGGCGACCACGGAGGACTCGTGTCTCTCCAAGCCGTGACCCCAAGTTGAGGGAGAGCTGGGCTTTTATGCTAAACAACACTTTTGGGGGGCTGGGTATTTTCCGGGGAGGGGGGACTGGGGATCTTTGCAAGCAGGCAGTTTGCACAGAAGCCAAGGCCAGCAGTTAGACACAGTGAAAACTCCCAATATCAGTAAGCAAGCAGTTTGCTCAGAAGCCAAGGCCAGCAGCTAGAGACAAGGGGCTTTCTTCTCAGGGTCCGTGCGACCCTGAGCAGCGAGTTCTTGAATTCCATTGAAATGAGGCTGGTGTCTGCACCTGGCGTTGGCCTGATTAATCGTAGTGCCTTATCACTAGCCTGCGAGCCTGCACGTAGCCTGTGAGCCTGAGAAGCCGTTACATTTTAGCCTGGCTGAAGCCATTTTCCTTGCCACATCAGAATACCATTATGCTAGAATGTGCCAGAGTTCTGGGAATTTCATACAGTTTCCAGAACACTTACATTAATAAAATACATTCATTCAAATGTAACGGGAGAAGGACGCACACCGCCTTCCTGACGGGGCTTCCTATGCAATTTAACACATCAAATGAGCCTTCCGAGTTTAACATCTCTCTTTTTATAAGAAAAACACCGCATTGTTTTGAAATATTCCAGAGGCCTATATGGAAAATTCCAAAATTTGTTTGAGGTCAAGAAAAACATAATTTAGAATGTGATTTTGAGAATTTGGTCAAAAACTATCAAATGGTTTAAACCTGGGGATCCAAACTTTTGGCTTCCCTGGGCCACACTGGAAGAAGAATTGTCTTGGGCCACACATAAAATACACTAAACACTAACAACAGCTGATGAACTAAAGAAAAATCACACAAAACATCTCAGATTGTCTTAAGAAAGTTCAGGAATTTGTGTTGGGTCCTATTCAAAGCCATCCTGGGCCACATGTGCCCCGAGGGCTGCCGGTTGGATAAGCTTGAATAAAATCACAGGTCTCTGTGAAACAATATTTAGTTATTCATTCAACCAGGGTCATAATTCAAAGATGCCAAAGGCAAACACAGAAAGCTAAGCCATTGTTGAAAATCCTGTAATCAAAGACCTAATAAAGACAAAGGGAGCACAGGAAATCATCCTGATAAAACAAAACATCTTTGCTTCCTGGGTCAGTTCCTTAAAAGGTAAAGAAAAACCTTTACAACGTGCTACTAAGAGCAGACCAGTGTGCCAAGAAAACATTATCATTTTGACAGAAAAGACCAAATTCTACTTTTGCATCGGTTTACTTCTGATATTAAAAGTCACTTTGTGGGGGTGAATAAAAGTGCCGGGCCGGGTACGGTGGCCCACGCCTATGATCCAGCACTTCGAGAGGCCGAGGTGGCCGGATCACAAGGTCAGGAGTTCAAAACCAGCCCGGCCAACATAGTGAAACCCCGGGCGTGGTGGCGCGCGCCTGTAGTCCCAGCTACTCGGGAGGCCGAGGCAGGAGAATCGCTTGAACCCGGGTGTCGGAGGTTGTGGTGAGCCGAGTTCATGACACTGCACTCCAGCCTGGGCAACAGAGCGAGACGCCTTCTCAAAAACAAAAATAAAATGAATAGAAAACATAAAGGTGTCATCTTGACCAGGCACAGTGGGTCACACCTGGAATCCCAACACTCTGGGAGGCTGAGATGGGAGGGTCACCTGAGCCCAGGAGCTGGGGACTGTAAGGTTCGCCAAGGTAAAGGAGAACAGACGCAAAGTCGGGCAAGCAAGTGCTATTCACTGCGGGGCTGTTCCATCAGGATCAGAGGGCAGCCCCAGCTCACAAAACGAGGGTTTACATGGGGGAGGGGGCCTACGGGAGTCATCTGTCCACTTCTTACAGGAACCGAGATAGTTTGTCAACTTGTGACCGACAGTACTCATCCTGTGACTTTTGTGGTGGCACTTTTAAAAACGCAGGATTTTACAGGTGTGCGCCAAACAGGAATTTACGAGTATGGATAGCAAGCATTGGTCCTCCTTGTCCTCCGCGCTGAGCTGCTGGATGGCCGCGATCAGGCTTCGCCTAATTGTAGCACCTACACAGGCATTCAGGAAACCGGGTCAGCTTGCGTAGAGGGGTTTTCTGCGACAGCTCATCCCTAACAGAGACCAGCCTGGACAACACAGTGAAACCCCATCTCTATTAGCAATTTAAAAATTAGCCAAGCCTGCGACATCTGCCTGTGGTCCCAGCTACTCCGCGGAGGCAGGTGCATCCGTTGAGTCCGGGAGGCTGAGGCCGCAGTGAGCTGAGGTCACACCGCTGCCTGGGAACAGACGAAATAACAGAAAACAGCCATTGCACAGTGTTTACAAATCCAGTTCTAGCCAACTTAGCTACACAAGATTCTTTCTGCCTCTCTCGTCTCAGCCTTCCAAATCCATTTCCATCATTCATTCTGAAAGAACCTTTAACATCTACAACACACAAAATTACTCTTTTTTTTTTTTTTTTTGACAGAGTCTGGCTCCAGTCGCCCAGGCTGGAGTGCAGTGTTGGGATCTCGGCTCAACACAACCTCCGCCTCCTGGGTTCAAGTGATTCTCCAGCCTGAGCCTCCTGAGTAGCTGGGACTACAGGCGCCTGCCACCACGTCCAGCTAACTTTTTGTGTTTTTAATAGAGACGTGGTTTCACTCTGTTAGCCAGGATGATCTCAATCATCTGACCTCAGGATCCACCTGCCTTGACCTCCCAGAGTGCCAGGATTACGAGCGTAAGCCACCGCGCCTAGCCAAAATTACTCTTTAAAGACAAAACAAAAAACACATCTTCAGCCAGGGGTGGTGGCTCACGCCTGTAATCGCAGCACTTTGGGAGGCTGAGGTGGGTGGATCACCTGAGGTCGGGAGTTTGGGACCAGCCTGGCCAACATGGTGAAACCCCATGTCTACTAAAAATACAAAATTAGCCAGGTGCCTGTGATCCCAGCTACTCGGGAGGCCGAGGCAGGAGAATCACTTGCGGTGAGCCGAGATCACACCATTGCCCTCCAGCCTGGGCAACAAGAGCGAAACTCTAACTCAAAAAAAAAAAAACAACCCACCTCTTCATACCTTGTAACTTTTTTTTCTGAGAGTGAGTCTTGCTCTGTTGCCCAGGCTGGAGTACGGTGGTGCGATCTTGGCTTACCGCCACCTCCACCTCCAGGGTTCAAGCGATTCTCATACCTCAGCCTCCTGAGTAGCTGGGATTACAGGCACTCGCCACCACGCCAGCTAATTTGTGTATTTTTAGCAGAGATGGGGTTTCCCCACGTTGGCCAGGCTGGTCTGGAACTCCTGACCTCAGGTGATCCGCCCTCCTCAGCCTCCCAAAGTGCTGGGATGACACGCGTGAGCCTCCGTACCTGCCGGAAATCTCTTTTCTTTATAAATTCCCCAGTCTCAGGTAGTTCTTTGTAGCAATGAGAGACGGGACTAATATACGGGCTCTCACTATGTCACCCAGGCTGGTCTCGAACTCCCGGGCTCAAGCCTTCCTCCCGCCTCAGCCTCCCAAAGCGCTGGTTTTATAGGCATGAGCCACCACTTCTGTTTCCTTTATAGGAGTAAATTTCTCTTACAAAAGGGTCTCAAAATAATTGGATCAAAACAACCTTTATGCCAGAGTAGCACGTATGGGGTCTACCCTGGCCATATCGGAGGCTTCCCAGCCCTGCCTCTGCGTTTTAACTGGATCATTGAGTTCAGGATGGAGCCCAGTGATGAATGGGCAGGCGTTTCCCATGCCTGGAATTAGCATGAATGGGCTGGGATATACTTCTAAGTCCTCAGCAAGCCTCTGAGACAGGGAAAGCTTTCACTATTGCTCTGAGCAGAATTTTAACCAAAGTGTAAATGTGGTTAAAGAAGGAAGGCCGCCAGGCACGGTGGGGCGTGCCTGTCGTCCCAGCTACTCGGGAGGCTGAGGCGGGAGGATCCCTTGACTCCAGGAGTTCTGGGCTGCAGTGCGCTCTGCCGATCAGGTGTCCGCACTAAGTTCGGCATCAATATGGTGACCTTCCGGGAGCGGGGGACCACCAGGTTGCCTAAGGAGGGGTGAACCAGCCCCGGTCGGAAACGGAGCAGGTCAACACTCCCGTGCTGGTCAGTAGTGGGATCGCACCTGTGAATAGCCACTGCACTCCAGCCTGGGCAACATAGTGAGACCCCATCTCTAAAAAAAAAAAAAGAAGAAGAAGAAGAAGGAGGAAGGCCTGGTTGGTCTAAAGGCCTAATATTATGAGGGTTGGGCTGACTTTCTTTTTGTCTCTGAGGTGTAAAGGTTACTGAGCAAAAGCGTTCAGAGGAATTTGGCAGAGCAAGGTGAACAGAAAGCAAGGGCTTGCCCGCGCTGTCAGTGGACACGCACGTCTTTTCACTGCCCGTTCGTTGCTTTGGTTTTCCACTCGCCTTTTCAATGGAGTGCTTTAGAGGGGCAATTCCGGATTCATTTAGTCTTTTAGCAGCCTGTGCATGGCAATCAAAAAGTCATTCAGGCATGGTGGCTCCTGCCTGTCATGCCAGCATTTTGGGAGGCTGAGGCGGATGGATCACTTGAGCTCAGGGGTTCCAGAGCAGCCCAGCAACATGACGAAAACCCATCTATACTCAAAATACAAAAAGTTAGCTGGGCTGGCGGCGCGTGCCTGTAGGCCCAGCCACTCAGGAGGCTGAGCCTGAGAATCGCTTGAACCCGGGAGGTGGAGGCTGCAGGAGCTGATATCACACCACTGCACTCCAGCCCGGGTGACAGAGTGGGACTCTGTGTCAAAAAAGTTAAGTTAAACAATGCATTCCATTTCATCTTAGTTGTTCTGGATTCCATCTTTCCAGTGCACACTATGAATGAATAGCCTTGTTTAGGGTACCACTTACCCACTCACCAACCTCTCTAGACAAGTACTGGTTCTCAGATGGACGAATCTCAGACTCCTTGGATTCAGGTAACGTCACTATTCTGTCTTCCCAAATCCTTACCTGTCGGAAGATGCCTCCTGGGCCCAGTTCAGTTTCTGACACATCCAGTTTGACACGAGAACTAGTCTGGATTTTTTTTCTTAAATAAAGTTGGAGATCTCAGGATGAAAGTTGTGGAGCCTGTGTCCAAGAGGGATCTGCGCGTGATGACGTCCGAATCGGCGGCAGGAAAGCAGTGACGGCAGAGGCTTGATGGCATCCACACCTGATCGTTCATCGCTCCCAGGTGTTTTTATGGCCAGGCGGAGACTCTTTCAGATCTCACTTCTGACACCTGAACCGCTAAAAGATAAACAGACACATTGAAAATTTTTAAAGTTTATTTTAGCCAACAACAATTCTTAAATTGGGCAGCACAAAACTGCAAGTCATTCAGGGCTCCCCTGAGGGGACATAAGGGGAAAACATTTACGAGGTACACACAGAAGCAAAACTTATATTAAAAAGAAGATGGGTTAAATTAAAGCAGTAGCTTCAAAGTCCCTAGATGGAAGCTGTGTTTTCCTAGGATCTAGGTACTGTGTTTAGTTTGAAGTCATGTTTGCTTACGTCATGTTTTCCTAGAATCTAACCATTCATGCTAAGTTGGGATCCAGTTTGCTTGTCTAAGAACCCATTGTCCAGCCTGGGTGCCAGAATGAGACCCTGTCCAAAAAAAAAAAAAAACAACCTACAGAAATGATGTGTGGCTCTTCTCAGTGCATCCTGTACAGAGTTGATGCTGTGGGTACCTTCTGTTACAGTGATGATGACGTCCATCAGTGAGGAACATGGTATCTGCTGCTGTGGGTACCTTCTGTGACGGTGATGTTGACGTCCATCAGTGAGGAGCGTGGTATCTGCTGCTGTGGGTACCTTTTGTTACAGTGATGTTGACGTCCATCAGTGAGGAACATGGTATCTGCTGCTGTGGGTACCTTCTGTTATGGTGATGATGACGTCCATCAGTGGGGAACATGGTATCTGCTGCTGTGGGTACCTTCTGTGACGGTGATGTTGACGTCCATCAGTGAGGAGCGTGGTATCTGCTGCTGTGGGTACCTTCTGTGACGGTGATGTTGACGTCCATCAGTGAGGAACATGGTATCTGCTGCTGTGGGTACCTTCTGTGACAGTGATGTTGATGTCCATCAGTGAGGAACATGGTATCTGCTGCTGTGGGTACCTTTTGTTACGGTGATGTTGACGTCCATCAGTGGGGAACGTGGTATCTGCTGCTGTGGGTACGGTGATGTTGACGTCCATCAGTGGGGAATGTGGTATCTGCTGCTGTGGGTACTTTCTGTTATGGTGATGTTGACGTCCATCAGTGGGGAACGTGGTATCTGCTGCTGTGGGTACCTTTTGTTATGGTGATGTTGACGTCCATCAGTGGGGAACGTGGTATCTGCTGCTGTGGGTACCTTCTGTGACGGTGATGTGGACATCCATCAGTGAGGAACGTGGTATCTGCTGCTGTGGGTACCTTCTGTTACGGTGATGATGACGTCCATCAGTGAGGAACGTGGTATCTGCTGCTGTGGGTACCTTTTGTTGCGGTGATGATGACGTCCATCAGTGGGGAACATGGTATCTGCTGCTGTGGGTATGGTGATGTTGACGTCCATCAGTGGGGAACGTGGTATCTGCTGCTGTGGGTACCTTCTGTTACGGTGATGTTGACGTCCATCAGTGGGGAACATGGTATCTGCTGCTGTGGGTACCTTCTGTGACGGTGATGTTGACGTCCATCAGTGAGGAACGTGGTATCTGCTGCTGTGGGTACCTTTTGTTACAGTGATGTTGACGTCCATCAGTGGGGAACGTGGTATCTGCTGCTGTGGGTACGGTGATGTTGACGTCCATCAGTGGGGAATGTGGTATCTGCTGCTGTGGGTACCTTTTGTTACGGTGATGTTGACGTCCATCAGTGGGGAAGGTGGTACCTGCTGCTGTGGGTACGGTGATGTTGACGTCCATCAGTGAGGAACGTGGTATCTGCTGCTGTGGGTACCTTCTGTGACGGTGATGTTGATGTCCATCAGTGAGGAACGTGGTATCTGCTGAGTGTTTCCACACACAGTTGCTATCTGCTCCAAGCAGATAATAAGTATATTGGAGAGACACTTAAAGATGATGAAATTCTTTTTCTGCAAACTTTTCCTCACGAATGTTAGCATCCACCAGCGCACCTTGTCTCCAGTGATGACTATCGTGGTGTTTCCCTGATGCTGGTTCTCTACGTCCTCTTTCCATCTGCATTAATTGCCATTCTACCGTCAAGAAGAAACATTTCTTGGGCCAAGCATAGTGGCTCATGTTTGCAATACCAGCACTTTGGGAGGCCAAGGTGGCAGATCACCTGAGGTCAGGAGTTTGAGACTAGCCTGGCCAACATGGTGAAACCCCTTCTCTGCTAAAACTACAAAAGTTAGCCAGGCATGGTGACACACTCCTGGAGTCCCAGCTACTCGGGAGGCTGAAGCAGGGAGAATCGCTTGAACCCAGGAGGCGGAGGTTGCGGTGAGCTGAAATCACGCCATTGCACAGCAGCCTGATCGACAGAGCAAGACTCCACCCCAGAAGAAAGAAGAAGAGCCATTCTCTTCACATATTGACTTAGATCAGTGTGGACTTAGAGATGTCTATTTCACTCTGTGGCCTGAACTCCAATGTCATCTTTACATCACTGTTGACGTTCAGCCTTGGCTATCGGGAGCTGATCCCCTCTGGCTCCTGTGTGCCGCAGGGAGACCCCACAAGCGCCGAGACAGTGGCAAAAGGCCTCAGCCTCTTTCCGTAGAAATAATGAAGAAGAAAGTAACCAGAAATATGACTGTCATAGTGACTAGTTATTCATTTGTCATCTTATTCACGGGTGATCTTAATTCCTTTACGAATGTCTCTCAGGTCGGAAGTGTGAACCTGGGGTGACACTGCAATGAAGGACACGGAGGCAACATGCTCTCAGCCCTCGGCCACGCACGTTAAGGACTGCTGGAGGGCGCCTCGGCTGCGTGGAGCCCAGCGCTGGGAAAGCGCCCGCTGTTTAGCCAGCCCGGGAAGGGGCCATCCAAAAGGGCAGAGCTGTCTCCTTCCTGGGGAAGTTTGCAGAAAACTCCGCTCCCCAAGCGCTGGTGGTGCCCTGACGGCTGTCGGGGAGGCTGGCAGACATCCAGGGCCTAACTGTCCCCATGTGGCACTGTGCTTCCGTGGTCATGTTCCACGTCCACTCTCACGTTCTGCTTCTGCCCCTGGTTCCTTTTTTCTGGGAGAAGATCATCAGTAACAGCAAAATAAATCAAATCGATCGTCGTGTTTCAGTTCTTTCTTGGTAAGTTGGGGAAAAGTGCTGATGCTTCATGCTCCTGGCCTCCCGTCGGGCGCCAGAATTCCTGAGCCTCTGCCTTGTTGCACCCGCCAGTCAAGGAAGGCGCTGCCCTCTGAGACTGAATGATGAGTCCTCTATTATGCCGGCGACCGAGAGGTGGCTGACGCCCACAGTTCTCTCGGTCCCTAGGAAAACGTTAGGTGGTCTTTTACACCCTAGTTTTAAAGGGGAAGGGGAACCTAGCTGATGCGAATTTCTCACAAAAGCAGAGTAAGCAAAACGTTAAAAGATAAACTAGTACATGAGAAATAAAACAGTGCCAGGTGCGAGGGGTAAAGCTGCCATGAAAGACATGCGACTTATAGATAACGGGGGCTCTGGGCACTCGACGGCACCTGCATTCCCGGGCTCTGCTGGTGCCACTTAGCTTGGCCTCTGATCAGCAAATGCCTTCCTGGGTGCCCAGTGCCAGCCTGCTGCAGCCACGTGCGACACTTACATACTCAACGGTGGGGTTTTGAGCACTTCTTTACTTTCTGTTACTAAAAGACACTCCAGGCCCTCTTCTATATTTCCTGCCCCAGGCCTAGAACCACCTGTTTCCCACAGGAGCCATTATTCCTTTACTGCAGAATATTGGAACCCCGAATCTGCATGATGCAAGTGCTCGTTGCGACTGGGATATGACTGCCTTCAGCAAAGACAGACGGGAATACCAGTATGTGTCCTGCCGGGTGGATGCAGACACGCGCGCTCGCATGTCTGCGTGGCTCTCTCTTCCTGTGTGTAGATTAGGGAGCCTGGTTCCCGCTGACAGCTCGGACCTCCACGCAGCACAGCAAGGCCTGCGGCAGCCTCCCTCCTTCCTTGCCTGTGACTTCTCTAACCGTGAGAAATCCAGCTTCTATTAACTACAAAGATTTACTTATTGGTGGGGCACCACGGTTCAAGCCTGTCACCGCAGCACAGCACGTTGGGAGGCCAAGGTGGGTGGATCACCTGAGGTCGGGAGTTCGAGACCAGCCTGGCCACCATGGTGAAGCCCTGTCTCTACTACAAATACAAAAAGTTAGCCAAGCGTGGTGACACGCGCCTGTAATCCCAGCTACTCAGGAGGCTGAGGCAGGAGAATCGCTTGAACCCGGGAGCGGAGGTTGCAGTGAGCCGAGATCGTGCCACGGCACTCCAGCCTGCGTGACAGAGTGAGACTCAGGCTCAAAAAAACCCTAGGTATTTATTTATTTGTTCCATTCTAGTGTACGGATGAAAGTTTCTCAATTCCTCAACCACCCTGAGAGAAGCCTGTTTACCACCCGATGACTCATCCGTATCTGGATTCTCTGGCTTTAACTTCACCGTATCCAGTGGCGTCTCTGTTCCTCAGGGCCTTGGTCTGGCTCCGTTCTTCTGTGCCCTCCGTGTGGCCGCCATTCCCTCGGAATAACAGCAGCTTCACCTGTTACACGGGGTGCTCCCCTAGCCCTGATTGGCCTGAATAATTTATTTGGCGGTTGTTGGAAGGATTCCTTTGGTTCCAGAACCTGGACTTAAGTAAAAAGGGTTCCATGGTGTGACTGTGCTGCAGTCTGTCCGGCCAGTCCTCAGGCACAGACGCTCGCTGGTTTCCCGTGCTGGCCGCCTCAAATCCCGCGTCGCAGTGAGGGACTTGCACTGATGTGTTTGTGAGTGGTTCAAGTGCATACTTTATGTTTTTTCCAGGAGGACAGACGAGAAGTGGGGTCTTGGTGTTAGTTTAATTTGCTTTTCCCTAACGATGAGTCAGTGTAAACATTTTTCATATGTTTGGAGGACATTTTTTATTTTTTAACTCCTTTCCTGCATGGAAAAATAAAAGTGTGACTTCCTGCTGGCAATCATTTAACTTTACATGAACACGCTCTTTGAGGCTTGTTGGAAATCCGTGCTCGGTGCCACGAGGAACAATCAGCACTGAGACAAAGGATCTTTTAGCAACACAACTTTTCCTTCCTGGACCGCAGCACGGGGACCCTCGCTAGCCATCTTGCCACAAGAGCGCAATGAACAAAGGAAAAGCAGACATATGTATCTTTCACGGACTTGGGGTCGTCCTTACTGCGGTGTCTGATTTTCGTTGGCTGGAGCCAGACCTCACAATGTAAACCAAAACCGGGTTGGCTAATAACTGAAAACTTTTCTAAACAGGTGAAAGCAATGGCGAGCTGGGACATGCCTGGGTGAAAGTACAAGGACACAGAGGGTACTACGTGCCTGTGAGAACGGCAGGTTAACAGCTACATAGGATAGGCCTTCACAAAGTTATCAGCACGCTTATTCTTTAACAGGAAAGGGAACTTTACAAAGGAACTTTTGTAATTCCCACAAGTCTGAAGAAAATCTGACTGATTTTCAGTGTGAAAATAAAATATAAAAACTGTTCTTGGAGTAATTTCTTTTTTTCCTTTCTGGAGTTATTTCGAAACAGAACTGACATCAGGATAATCTGAATCATCAGAATCATCTATTTTGGAAAAACTAGAGTCATCAGATGAATCTTCTGGCAACGGCTGTTTGAGAACAACATTAATATCTCTTGTAGGAATGTTGTGATCTTGGATTTGGCGTTTTCAGCAACTGAGGATGATGATATTTTGTCAATGGAAATACTGCGACTAAAAACAGTATATGCCATAAACAGCATGCTGTCTTTTCTTTCTGAAGCTGATATGCTAGGGTGATGCAAAAATCATGATAAAAGCAAGATATTTCACGGCAAAGTTATCTCAGCGTGCTGCTGGCGAGTATCTGGGGCAGGCGGGAGGAAGCTACCCGTGGCGCGTCCATCTGCATTTCTTCTCCATTTGTGCATACGGCTTTGGGTTCTTGATCCCCCGATCGTCTGGTTTTGGGGATGGTTTCACTCTCACCCGGGCTGGAGCACAGTGCCGCCATGGCAGCTCACTACAGCCTTGAAGCTGCCGGCCTCCCGCGAGCCTCCAACCTCGGCCTCCCGCTGGGATTACTGGCATACGCTCCCACACCTGGCCCATTCCAACTTCCGTAATCCTACCAACCCTTACATTTTTATGGTCTGGTCCCCGGAAACTCTCTTTTCCAATCCCGGACGGTCTCAGCCGCCCTCAGGACAAAGGCTGTGGGTTCCGGGCAGGGGACGGAGTGGAGGGACTCAGCCCTTTAGTGTGGAGGGTCCCGCAGAGCTCCTCCGGCCAGCCCAGCTCATGCCGCAGACTGTCCTTAGTTCAGGAGAGACGGGGTGCTTATCCCACAGCCGTAAAACTTCAGGCTCAGACAGTTTGAATAGTGGGTCCGACAGGGCTTTACGGGGTGAGAAGGAAAGGGGAAGCATTCTACAGGACAGAGTCCTTGCTGGAACGCCCTCCCACCCCACAGAGGGCGCCGACTTCCCAAGGCTCCACCCCGGTGGGCCGGCTGGCTGGAGTTTTCCGGGGACCCTCTCCCGGGGCGGCTTCGTTCCCCCTCCAGGGAGGTCCATCTCACTGTGGGAACCAGAAGGACCCAGACCGATCTTCACTGCTTGCTGCTGACGGGGTGTGGGGGCCATGTTTTGGGGAAATGGCAGCCGGAGCTTTTCCAGAGGCTGATCTGAGGGTTCCTGGCCATCGCCAGACGCTCCAGGGTGTGACTGTTTGGAGTCTGGTGGCCTCAAGCCAAGAACAGACAAGTTACTAGAAAACATGTATCAAAACAGAGCCAGGGGACGGGAAGGCCAGCTCACACTTCCAAGGCCCTTTAGGGGTTTGCCTGGGAGACGGGGCTGCGGCACAGCTGCAAGAAACGTGACCCTTTTGCCGGCCTGTCGCGCTTCTGGGTTCCCTTCCCCTGAGCCCCATCCTAAGCCAGCCAGCTTAGGGTCTGGGAACCGCTTCCCGGTTTGGAGGGTGCATCTGAGGGGACCGTCTCGTGGTATGAAGACACAGTTACCTACGTGTGACGAGAACCGAGGAGGAGAGAGGAGAAAAGAGGGTGCTTTTTCAAAGGAGTCCCCGGAGTCCAGGAAGCATTCAAACAGGGCACAGACCGAAGACGAACAGCTGCCCGTCCAGAGAGAGAGGACCGGGCGTTGCTGGTCCCTCCTCTGCTTGGCACACACCCGGGGTGCGTGAGGGACGGAAGGAACAGCACCCTCTTTCTCTCTTCCATCCTTGCATTCCTGAGTCCCAGCGAGCTTGGCAGGTGCCGTGAACACCAAAGCGGCTTGCACCCGTGAAGCCGGGGCCGAGAGGACCAGAATTCGCCGCTCTCACCTGCCTCCTTCCCACGACCGTCACTAGCCTCGAATTCCCTAGACCTCACTGATGCCATCAACAGTGACATGGCCTTTATCCACGAAGCGGGGAGCTTGGGCTTAACGGAGAGCAATCAGCCACCTTCACGTGTGCTGCGCCTTTTAACTTGCGTTATCGTTTGCCTCTGGATCCCTCAGATCCACTTTCCTTTCCTGGGGCTTTGACCCAAAGCTTGGAATTGAGTCTGGGTCAAAAAAATACATCTCAGAGGCGTTGCAGGGACTCCTTATGATAAGGTGAATGCTGAGGTGACACTGTGAACTGAGTCCTCCAACCAGAGAGAGAGGATGCCTCGAGACACCCAGGTAAGTGGCGGCCGTGGTCACGCTCACTAGGATTCGGGTGCATGGGGCTTGGCTTTTGTTAGCTCCCCTGGTCGTCCTTTCCCAAAAGGAAACCTCTGAGTCATGGGCGCCCTCTTCATTCCCGTCGCCTGCTAGGATTTGCAGAATCATCGCTCAGAACTAGAATACTGATCATTTTCACATTCCCCGTCCCTTCCGTTCCTTTTGAGCTGCAGCTGGTAGGTTCACAGGGGTAAGAACGCTCAGCCTAAAATGTAGCCAAAGACTACAAAGCAACTAGTGAGTTTCGAATTTGATGATGAACATTTGGTAAGTTTTCAAACATGATTTCTCTCTCTCTCTCTCCGGTCCCCACTTTTGATTAAAAAAAAAAATCGCATAGGACTGAATGGTTTACAAAATAGACTTTAGTCTTATACCTGGCCTGATTATTTGCATCAAGTACGGCAAGAATAATTATTCTCCATGGACTTTCTGGATTGGCTTTGACGAAAGTTCATTCCACAGGGGCTCTCAGATAAGACCTTTTAACGTTGAGCCCAACGTGGGTTTGCATCTCAAACACCTGTGAGGCGGGTGATTCTCTCCTCTTAAGGGCCCATAGTAAACTTGGAGCTCCTGGACCTGTTAGACAGTGACGTTCTTTGCTGACCACAGCTCCGGAGCCCTGGACAGGCACTGCGTAGACGACGGGCCTACGGTCCGTGTCCCCACTGGACTTTTACCGGCTCTGAGTTGAGACTGACTCCTTAAAGGGAAGCATCTGCTTCCAGTCAAAGCCTTGGTAAAAACAACCACGTTCTTTTTTTCTTTTCTTTTCTTTTCTTTGAGATGGAGTTTCGCTTTTGTTGCCCAGGCTGGAGTGCCATGACATGATCTCGGCTCACTGCAACCTCCGCCTCCTGGGTTCAAGTGATTCTCTGCCTCAGTCTCCCGAGTAGCTGGGATTACAGGCATGCGCCACCACTCCCACATAATTTGGTATTTTTAGTAGAGATGGGGTTTCTCCATGTTGGTCGGGCTGGTCTCAAACTCCCCACCTCAGGTGATCCACGCTCCTCGGCCTCCCAAGGCGCTGGGATTACAGGCGTGAGCCACCGTGCCCAGCCACAACCAATTTCTCCAAGTATGTCCTGTTGTGAAAGAAAGGTGGAATCTCACGGCACTGATGCAGATGGCTGTATTGCCATAAGAATACTCAGCTTCCAAATTCTGTGGGTAACACCCTCCATGGGCACCGAGGCAGGAGAACTGTGCAGACCCCAGGCACAATGAGTGCCTGAAGCATAACTCACTGCTTACTCTATCTAGCTTATATACATATATAATCATACTTAGTCCCATATCATCTTTCTATATACCCACATAGGTATCGTAGTCGGAGCAGTACTGACACATTTAGTGCTGATTTGTACAATCCTTCCATATAACCATATAGTAGTTTATAGAATTAGTGCTTGAAGTATAACTGTTTACATATATCTAGCATACTTAGTTCTATATCATCTTTCTATATACTCATCTAGGTATCGTAGTTGGAGCAGTACTGACATATTCCGTGCTGATTTATACAATCCTTCCATATAACCATATAGTAGTTTGTAGGAGGAGGAATGCCTAGAGCAGTCACAGAACAGAAGCAGCACATGGGAAACAGCCAGACCAGGACGAGAACCAAAGACCCAGGCGGTGGC
>CAUYQU010077898.1:0-48768 GCA_963574635.1 Cheracebus regulus | reverse complement strand
TGATGAAGTTTTTTCATTTCTTAGTTTTCCTTTGGCAGATGCCCCTTCCCCACAGAGCTGGACCTTCCCAGGTTCGCTGTGCTTGCTGTGAAACTCTCAGTCCTCAGCGCTTCCAATTGCTGTTTTCCTTGTGGGGATGGGACCAGCCGAGCCCGTCCGTCCGTATACTCTGCACCAGGAAGCGCCGCGCTGGGGCACTGGCAAAACAGCCATGCCAGCCAAAAGAGTTGCACTGGCGACCCGTGTGGCTCCTCTGCTGGGAATCTCCCAGTCTGTGGGCAACAAAAATTTGTCAGAAAGTGTGGCGTCCACTCGTTCTCTGCGCTTTCACTGGGAGCTACATTCCTGAGCTGTTGCTAATTGGCCATCTTGGATCTCTCCTCCAGTAATATAAATCTTAATGTTTTAGTTCTTTCTTAATAAGTATGGAAAAAGTGCTGATGCATTATGCTCTTTACCTCATTTCGGGTGCCAGAAATTCCTGAGCCCCTACCTGAATGACATGTGATGTACTTGACCCTATCACTGCCACGCCCTATCTACCCTGCCCCCCAGTCTCCTACCAGCAAGATCATGCCCTACCTACCTGCCCCCAGATTTGCAACTCAATAAAAGTGAGAGCCTCCTAGCATTCAGGGCTACTGCTGGTCTCCACGATTTGGGTAGCAGTGGACCCATGGGCCCAAACTCTCTTTTCTCAATCTCCGTGTCTTGTGTCTTTTATTTCTACAACTTCTCATCTCTTCACCAGCTAGGAGGGGCTCACAGAACCCTGCAGGGCTGGACCCTATACCTACCCATATCCTGTGATAAGAATTGAAGAAAGGTAAGACATTGTTTTCCTTCTTTAAGGAATTCCACAAACAAGAGTGTGTACCAGTGTAGGTATGAGAAATAATAGAAGCACCTTCAAGGAAGACTTTTATGATTAGGATTTTATCAAGAGGAGAAAACACGGTAGAGAATTATAACTGGAGGAATAATTTAATAATAGTAGTAAAAATAAATGATGTTTATTACTATAGTATTACATACATCTAAAATCTCATTTAATCTTCACGAAAGACTTTGAGGTATGTGTTATTTTTCCAGTATTACAGATGATAAATTGGAGGTTTGTTAAGCTAAACAACTCTCTAGTTTCTGCTGTTGGTTAGTGGAAGGAATGAACTTGAATTTTCTTTGACCACAGAGCCTGTACTGCCTCCTTGACACAGTCTGCCTCAGAGACCGCACCTTTATGAAAGTATCTGGAGTACCTGGAGTATGAGAATGAAATGGTTTGTCTTGAGCTGCAATCAGCAACCTTTCTTGTAAAGGACCAAATAGTAAACATTTTTGGCTTTGTGGGATACATATAGTCTCTATCACAACTTCTCAACTCTTGTTAGAGGGCAAAAGCAGACAAAGACATAATGAATAATATTTTCAACCATATCAAAATTCAAAACCATTCCTAGCTAGAAACTCATATAAAAACATGAACATTGAGCAGGTCTTGCTGAGGAGGCAGAAGAGTAATCCTTTCTAGGTACCAAGCATAGCCCCCAAGGGAGCACCATATTTGCAAAAATAAGACAGTAGAAACTTTAAATTTTCATTACAGTTGACCAATATGCTATTTTAGTCTTACTTGGTTCCCATCACTGCCATATTACTTTGTTTTGACTCTTGATTCTGCTATGAGGTTGGGTACCTACTGAGAAATCACCCCTAAAATTATAAATTCTCTGAATCTTCATGTTATTGAGTTTTAGAAATTAAGGACTTAATTTCTAAATTAAGAAATTTGTTGTAAATGGGACTTATAAGTCATCCAGCCTAACTTTACATCCAAAATAATGATAGTATTTCTGAATCATATGGCCCTGTAGCTTATTCTTGGACCCTTCTAAAAGTAAAGAGCTCACTATCTCACTCTCCTCTGAACAGTAAAATGTTCCATTATTAGTGTGAATCACCAGGGGTATTTTTTTTTTTTTTGTAAATTGAGTTTAAGGCTTGCGTCCCTGCAACTTTTACAAATCATTTGTAATTTTCCCCTCTGGAAACATACAATACACATGTCTCCCTTTTTTGCATGACAAAGTTTGAAATATGTGATGGGATCTCTAAAGTTCTTCATAAGTCTCCATGCTCAAATTTCTCAGTCTCTTTTCTCTTCCTTAAATAACATAGTTTCATGGGTCCCTTAATGATAAGCTCTCTTCTCTGGACAGACGAACTCTAGTTTGTCATTTTTTCTTTTGAATTGTAGGTACAAGAATCAAAAACAGTACTCTGAGCACCACTGGACTCTTTGCCTAACTTGAATTAAATCGCACTTTCATTAGTTGTAAGATGCAGTTAGGAGTGGATATTGATTTTTTTTGGATTATGGGATGACTATGGAAAATGCATGTAAATGGCATGGGCCATTCCCTGTTTAGAAATCTAGTAAGAGCCATATAAATCCAAGGAAAGGCCTCAAAATGAGGTTCGCACAATGGTAAGCTGCAGATGAAGTAAGGTTCAGCACCAAGGATAGCTCCGCCACAAGAAATGCCAGTGCTTATTTCTACAACGTGTATTTATCCAGTGGGCACTATCCTACCATCTGGTAACACAATGAATCAAAAAGACAGAATCCCTTTATTCTTGTGAGGGAAACTGATAATTTAGAACCTATATAGTACATTGGAAAATGCTAAATGCTATCTTTATGAAATATTAAATGGGAGGTATAGGAAGTGTGAGATCTTTCCATATACAGAATGGTCAGGAAAGACATCTTCCCTAAGACAACATTTGAGCAAACATTTGAGGGAGGTGAGAGTATGAACCATAAAGATATCTCAGAAAAGGGAATTTCCAGCAGTGGTAACAGTAAGTGCAAAAACTCTGAAATAAGAGCAAGTCTTGTGTGAGGCGCCACCAAAGACTGCATGGGGAACAGGTAGTGAGGCAGGAGAATCGGGTCTGAAGGCAGGGAACCTAAAGCCAATTCTTGCTAGCTTCCTAGAACTAAATCAAAAGGAGCGTGTTGCAAAAGGAGTAGCCGCTGATCCTTTTGTTACTTCCCCACCTCTCCATGTGGATGTAACAAAAGGATCAGCGGCTACTCCTTTTGCAACGCCCTCCCACTTTCCACTTCCTGGCAGAGGAAAAATGAAAAGTACCTCGGAATGGTCCCCTTCCGCAACCAATCAGACTGGTTGCAGGTCTAGTCTTCATTTGTATAGGGGTGTAACTCTGTAACTTCACTTCAACCTCTAATTGGTCACTCCCACAACCAATCAGATCAGTTGGGGGACAGTACTTCATTTACACAGGGCATAATCAAATAACCAGTGAGAAGCCTCTAGAGGTATTTAAACCCTAGAAAGTTCTGTAACCAGGACTCTTGAGCCATATGCTCTAGCCCACTCCTGCTCTGTGAAGTGTATTAAATACTTTCAGTTCAACAAATCTGTGCTTTTTTTGCTTCATTCTTTGTTGCTTTGTTTGTGAGTTTTGTCCAATACTTTGTTCAAAACGCCAAGAACCTGGACGACTCATAGTCAAGACCTTCTATGGCTAACAATAGGGTGAGAAGTGAGAGGTAGGAGGTGAGGGCAGGGAGATGACTCATCAGGACTTTGGCTTTTCTTGATGATACAAAAAGCCACTGGAGGGTTTTGATAAGAGAATTTACATTTTCTGGTCTATAATTAACAGGACCATTCTAGTAACTGTGCTAAGAATAGACTGTGAGGAAAGAGAGTTGATGCTATGGGACTACTAGGAGGATACTGCAATATTTCTGACAAGATGACAATTTGGACTGGTGGCAATAATGGAGATGGAGAGGTGATTTTTTCCTGGGATATATCTTTGAGAAGAAACAAATAATATTTGCGATGTATTGCATGGGAGTGGTGGGTATAGAAGCAAGAGAAATGTTCAAAAGACTCTGTGGTGCCTTTTTTCATTTTAGCCACTTCCAGGGATAAAGTTGCCATTAACTGAGCTGAGGAAGACTATAAGAGGAGCAGGTTTATAGGGGAAGACCAAAAATTGATTTTAGAAAATGTTGTTTAACTCTTCTGTTAGATATTCCAGTGGAGATAGATATCAAGTAGGTAGTTGAATAGATGAGTTCAAAGAAAAGATCTAGGTTGGAGATATAGTTCATATTTATCAGCACATAGTTAGCATTCAATGCCTAGGTTGTATCCAAATTAGAGTGAGAATTCAAATTCCGATCCTGCCAATTCCTATGCTATTGCATACTGCCTCTAACATGAGCATGAAATAATTTTCCTCATCCATCTGAGCTGGAGTCCTGTCCCTGACTTTATGAGTTGTTATTTTAATCCAAATTGATAGCTATCAGGCTTTCACTTTATGTATAATATTTCAGATATTGAAATTCTGATCCAAGATTTGGGGGTTTTCTGTGAAAAAACCTGACACTCCACAATGCTGTGCAATATGTGCCTTCTGTCCTCTAAAATTGTGACTACACAAGTCACTTCTCTCAAACAATGTCACCTAAAGTGGGCATATATCATGTTTTGTCCTGCTAATCCCTACACGAAATTTGATAGCGTGAGAGACACACTTCAGCTTACTGTGGTGGTAAGAACATGGGACTTGGAGTTTGAGTCCTAGGTCTATCACATACTATAATATCTGTCTGGCCTTGGATAGCTGAATTTGAAATTTTCTTATAGGAAAATGAAAGTAGTGGTACTGACCTCCATGGGTTGTTGTAATAATCTAAAGGGATCACATTTATTAAAACATTTTATACAGCACCATTTTATACATGACCATTCCTTCTCTGGGATCTGGAAAATGTGGCATATGCAGATGACAGAACTGTTATAGCCATTTAAGGACCAGGAGAAGGATAAAGAAAAAAGGACTGGTCAGTAACATGTCCTGTTATCCGGGCTGCCAACCTAGGATCAAGGACTGAGTCGAGATCAGACTGAAGATCTATTCTCACCCACCATTCACCTCTGTCCTGTGAACAACATGGCTATGGAAGATTCCTTACTAAGTTTTATAAAAAGCTTCCAGACATGCAGTGATATGGTTTGGCTGTGTCCCCACCCAGATCTCACCTTGAATTTCCATGTGTCATGGGAGGGACCCAGTGGGAGGTAACTGAATCATGGGAGCAAGTCTTTCCCTTGCTGTTCTTGTGATAGTGAGTAAGTCTCATGAGATCTGATGGTTTTAAAAAGAGGAGTTCCCCACTTTTACACTGTGGGTGGGAGTGCAAATTAGTTCAACCACTGTGGAAGACAATGTGGCAATTCCTCAAGGATCTGGAACTAGAAATACCATTTGACCCAGCAATCTCATTACTGGATATATATCCAAGGTTTATAAAGCATTCTATTATAAAGACACATACACACATGTGTTTATTGCAGCACTGTTTACAGAACCAAAGACTTGGAACCAACCCAAATGCCCATCAATGATAGACTGGATAAAGAAAATGTGGCACAGATGCACCATGGAATACTATGCAGCTATAAAAAAGGATGAGTTCGTGTCCTTTGCAGGGATATGGATGAAGCGAGAAACCATCATTCTCAGCAAACAGACACAAGAACAGAAAATCAAATACCACATGTTCTCACTCATAAGTGGAAGTTGAACAATGAGAACACATGGACACAGGGAGGGAACATCACACACTGGGGCCTGTCAGGGGGTGGGGGGATTGAGGGAGGGATAGCAGCAGGTGGAGGGATTGAGGAGAGATAACATTAGGAGAAATACCTAATGTAGATGACGGGGGAATGGATGCAGCAAACCACCGTGACACGTGTATACCTATGTAACAAACCTGCACATTCTACACATGTACCCCAGAACTTAAAGTATAATTTTAAAAAAAAGAGGAGTTCCCTGGCACAAGCTCTCTCTTTGACTGCTACCATCCCTGTAAGACGTGACTTGCTCTTCCTTGCCTTTCACCATGATTGTGAGGCTTCCCCAGCCACATGTGAGTCCAATTAAACCTCTTTCCTTTGTAAATTGCCCAGTCTTGGGTATGTCTTTACTAGCAGCATGAAAACAGACTAATACATACAGGTATCTCATTTCCAGGAAAATATGTTTCACCATTTTGAGCAATACCAAGGGGACAGAAATTTTATCCATGTTTAAATTCTTGAGTCTCTGAGGCCACCTTTCCATGTCAATTTGTTCTTTACACTTGTAAAGTGTAGGACTGGGAAGGTGTGGATAAGGGGATAAAGGTTCTAGGAAACGGTTTCTTTCTCTTTCCAAAAAAAATTTATTTAGTTTCCCTTTTTTTCCTGAAAATTTATAGTGTGTGAGAAAGGTACATCATCAGAAAGAGAGAAAACAAAGAGAAGAAACTGGACTTTTTAATTTGCTTGTTTTTTTATTTACTGTCATTTGCAGCACCTATAGTCTTGATACCTGAAAGAATGACTTTAGGAATTACAGACAGATCTAGAACGTTTTGCCTTGCTATAAAACATTTTGTATTTTCCTATCCTCCTCACTTTGGCTGATTTATGCTGTGTGTGTGTGTGTGTGTGTGTGTGTGTGTGTGTGTGTGTGTGTGTGTGTGTTCATCAGAGTAAGACTTCTCTGTACAACTGTCACAACAGAGCCACTGGAATTTTATTGGGGCTAGTCAATTAGGCAAACCAGAAAGTATTAATAGAATTCGTACTAAGTGCCTAGAGCTATGCTAGGCCAATTTGGATAGAGCATTCTCTGAACATGGAGGTAGGCATTTTGGCTTCAGTCCCTGCTTCTATGATCTTACACAGTGTTCTCCCATTGCAACTGCAAGGGCATCAGGAATATGTTCTCTTCTTTCCTCAGAAGGAAGACCATGCATAGTGAAGGCAGGAGAAATCACAGCTCTGTAACTGAGTTGATCCTCCCGGACTTCTCTAGAAATCTAAGAACCAAATGGATTCTTTTTCTTTCTCTTCCTCTACTTATTTACAGTCCTGGGCAATGGGCTCATCGTTACCCTGATCAGAGTAGATGCATGCCTCCACACTCCCACGTATTTCTTCCTCAGCATCCTTACTCTTCTGGGTCTCAGCTATGCCACCACCACAGTGCCACAAGTGCCAACAAGATGTTGGTCCATTTTGTAAGCAATAATCAAGCCATCTCCTATGTTGAGTATGTACATTTTCCTGACCATGGGCATCAGAGACCTAGATTTTTGCAGCCATGGCCCAGGACAGGTATGTTGCTATATGCTATCTACCCATTATGGGGTCCAGATGAGCCAAACCCTGTGCAAACTCCTGGCAATCAGCTCTGCCTTTTATGTTCTCTTTTGATTCCTCATATACACAGTCTTTGCAGTAAATGTGCTCCAATGAGATCAACCACTATATATATATATGTGTGTGTGTGTGTGTGTGTATGTGTGCATGTATGTGTGTAATTGTACTTTAGATTCTGGGGTACATGTGCAGATCACACAGAATTGTTGCATAGATACATACATGGCAATGTGGTTTGCTGTCTCCATCCCCCTGTCACCTATATCTGGCATTTCTCCCCATGTCATCCTTCCCCAACCTCCCTACCCCTACTGTGTCCATGTGTTCTCATTGTTCAACACTCGCCTATGAGTGAGAACATGTGGTGTTTGATCTTCTGTTCTTGTGTTAGTTTGCTGACAATGGTGGTTTCCAGCTTCATGCATGTCCCCACAAAGGACATGAACTCATCCTTTTTTATGACTGCATAGTATTCCATGAGGTATATGTGCCACATTTTCTTTATCCAGTCTATCATTAATGGGTATTTGGGTTGGTTCCAAGTCTTTGCTGTTGTGAACAGTGCAGCAATAAAAATACATGTGCATGTGTCTTTATAGTAGAATAATTTATAATTCTTTGGGTATATATCCAGTAATGGAATTGCTGGGTTAAATGGTATTTCTGGTTCTAAATCTTTGAGGAATCACCACATTGACTTCCACAATGTTTGAACCAATTTACACTCCCACCAACAGTGTAAAAGTGTTCCAATTTCTCCACATCCTCTCCAACATCTGTGCTTTCCTGACTTTTTAATGATCACCATTCTAACTGGTGTGAGATGGTATCTCATTGTGGTTTTGATTTGCATTTCTCTGATGACCAGTGATGATGAACTTCTTTTCATATGTTTGTTGGCCACATAAATGTCTTCTTTTGAGAAGCGTCTGTTCGTATCCTTTCACCCACTTTTTGATGGGGTTGTTTGTTTTTTTCTTGTGAATTTGTTTAAGTTCTTTGTAGATTCTGGATATTAGCCCTTTGTCAGATGGATAGATTGCAACACTTTTCTCTTATTCTGTAGGTTGCCTGTTCATGCTGATGATAGTTTATTTTGCTGTGCAGCTCTTTAGTTTAATTAGATCCCATTTGTCAATTTTGGTTTTTGTTGCCATTGCTTTTGGTGTTTTAGTCACAAAGTCTTTGCCCCTGCCTATGTCCTGAATGATTTTGCCTAGGTATTTTTCTTCTAGGGTTTTTATAGCTTTAGGTTTTACGTTTAAGCCTTTAATCCATCTTGAGTTAATTTTTGTATAAGGTGTAAGGAAGGGGTCCAGTTTCAGTTTTCTGCATATGGCTAGCCAGTTTTCCCAACACCATTTGTTAAATAGGGACTCCTTTCTCCCTTGCTTGTTTTTGTCAGGTTTGTCAAAGATCAGATGGTTGTAGATGTGTGACATTATTTCTGAGGCCTCTGTTCTGTTCCATTGGTCTATATATGTGTTTTGGTATCAGTACCATGCAGTTTTGGTTGCTGTAGCCTTGTAGTATGTTTGAAGTCAGGTAGCATGATGCCTCCAGCTTTGCCCTTTTTGCTTAGGATTGTCTTGGCTATACGAGCTCTTTTTTGGTGCCGTATGAAGTTTAAAGTAGTTTTTTCCAATTCTGTGAAGAGAGTCAATGGTAGCTTGATGGGGATAGCATTGAATCTATAAATTACTTTGGGCAGTATGGCCATTTTCATGATATTGATTCTTTCTATCCATAAGCATGAAATGTTTTTCCATGTGTTTGTGTCCTCTCTTATTTCTTATCAGTGAATCCAGGAGCTGGTTTATTGAAAAGATAAACAAAATAGATACACTGCTAGCCAGACTAATAAAGAAGTAAAGAGAGAAGAATCAAATAGACACAATGAAAAATGATAAAGGGGATATCACCACTGATCCCACAGAAATACAAACTACCATTAGAGAATACTATAAACACCTCTATACAAATAAACTAGAAAATCTAGAAGAAATTGATAAATTCCTGGACACATACACCTTCCCAAGTCTAAACCAGGAGGAAATCGAATCCCTGAATAGACCAATAGCAACTTCTGAAATTGAGGCAGTAATTAATAGTCTACCAACCAAAAAAAGTCCAGGACCAGACAGATTCACAGCTGAATTCTATCAGAGATACAAAGAGAAGCTGGTGCCATTTCTACTGAAACCATTCCAAACGATAGAAAAATAGAGACTCCTCCCTAACTCATTTCATGAAGCCAGCACCATCCTGATACCAAAACCTGGCAGAGAGACAACAAAAAAAGAAAATTTCAGATCAATATCCCTGATGAACATCAATGCAAAAAATACAAATACAAAAATTAGCTGGACATGGTGGCAGGCCCCTGTAATCTCAACTACTTGGGAGGCTGAGGCAGGAGAATGGCTTGAACCCAGGAGATGGAGGTTGCAGGGAGCTGAAATCATGCCACTGCACTCCAGCCTAGGTGACAAGAGCAAAACTCCATCTCAAAAAAAAAAAAAAAGGGTAAAGGATATGACTAGACATTTTTCTAAGGAAGATACACAAATGGCTAATAAACACATGAAAAGATTCTCAACATCCCTAACCACTAGAGGAATTCAAATAGCCAATAAACATGTACAAAGTTCAGCATCATTAATCCCATGAGAAATTGAAAATTAAAACCACAATGAGATACCATTACACATCCACCAGAATGGTTCATAGTGTGTGAAGTTGACAATACCAAAAGTTGGTAAGGACATAGAGTAACTGAAACTCTCCTGTCCATCTGGTAAGAGTAAAACTTGACAAAATCACTTTAGAAAACTGTTCATCAGTAAATAGTAAAGCTGAACATATGTATACCTTATGATTCAGTAATTTGAGTCCTAAATATATACCCAATAGCAATTAATTAATGCATACATACACCAGAAGATATATTAAAATGCTTATAGCAGTATTTTTAATAGCCAAAATCTAAAACTAAGTTAAATATACATCAATAGTAAAATTGATACACAAATTATAATGTAGTCACATAATAAAATACTACACAGATTAACTTCAAAGAAGCAATAATAATATTGCCAATTGACCTTGTCAAAAGAAATATTGGAAGCCAGAAAATTAAGAAATGATTATTGTGAAAGTACTAAGATAAAATAATTGTCATCTTAACATTCTATACCCAGTGAAACTATCCATCAGGAATAAAGTTGGCCAGGCACGGTGGCTCACACCTGTAATCCCAGCACTTTGGGAGGCTGAGGCATGTGGATCACCTGAGGTTGGGAGTTTGAGACCAGCCTGACCAACATGGAGAAATCCTGTCTCTACTAAAAATACAAAATTAGCCAGGCGTGGTGGCACATGCTTGTAATCCCAGCTACTTGGCAGACTGAGGCAAGAGAATTACTTGAACCTGGGAAGTGGAGGTTGCAGTGAGCTGAGATCATGCCCATTGCACTCCAGCCTGGGCAACAAAAGCAAAACTCTGTCTCAAAAAAAAAAAAAAAAAAAAAATAAAGTTAAAGATATTTTCAAACAAAAACTGAAAGATTTTGTTTCTAGTAGACCCACACTAAAGGAAATTTCTGCCTGAAGGATTTTCTTCAGGCAGAAAAAAATGGTCCCAGATGAATGGCCAGAGAGAGAAGAAAGAATAAAGGAAAATTTAAATGGTAAACATGTAGGTAAATGAAAATGATTATTGGCTATGTAAAAACAGAAATAATAATGTCATCTGGAGTGCAAAATGTATATAGAAATAAAACAATGCCAATAATGACATATAAGTCAGGAAGAAAATAAAGGTAAAATGTTGACCTTAAAACCACTAATTAATGTCTGCACACTGAGACCTAATTGGCCAGGTGTGGTGGCTCATGCTACCACACTCCCAGCACTTTGGGAGGCCGAGGCAGGCGGATTACCTGAGGTCAGGAGTTCAAGACCAGTCTGATCAACGTGGTGAAACCTAAAATGCGTCATCAAGCAACACTTCTCAAAAACTTCCCCTTTGCCTTGTTGTCTTCCTTCTCCCTTCTGATCTCAAACCTAAGAGAATGAAGAGAGAATGTAGTTATTTCATGTCATTATAATCCAGATTAGGATTAAAATGTACCAAGAGTTTAGTTTTGGTTAGTTGTTTGTTTGAGATGAAGTCTTGCTTTGTCACCAAGGCTGGAGTGCAGTGGCGCGATCTAGGCTCACTGAAATCTCCTCCTCCTGGGTTCAAGCAATTGCCTTGCCTCAGCCTCTGGTTTAGGTGGGATTACAGGCATGCGTCACCACACCTGGCTAATTTTTGTATTTTCAGTAAAGATGGGGTTTCATCATGTTGGCCAGGCTGGTCTCCAACTCTTGGCCTCGTGATCCACACATCTTGGCCTCCCAAAGTATTGGGATTACAGGCGTGAGCCACCACACCTGGCCTAGTTTTGTTTTTAAGGATTATTTACCCTAGTGTCTGCACATGTGAGACCCGCAAACTTAGGTTTTTCTTTTTTTCAAAAATAAAATAGTGAAGTTTTTTTTCTGTTAATAATGTAAAAGATGCAGAAGACAGTATCCATATAGCTTCATTCTGTATATGCTATTTAATCATCCGCTTTTGCTCACAACACATAATGGATATCTCTATATATAAAATTTAGGTCAATATTATTATTTTTATTTGCTTCCTGGTATTCTAGTACATGGATTAAATGAAGTAGCTATGAGCATCTCCTTTGGTATCAGACAGTCATGGTCAAATCCTGACTCCACATGTACTGGCAGCAGGACCTTGAGCAAATTATTTCATCTCTGTCAGCCTTACTTAGTTCCATTAACTGAGAAAGGGAGATTATAACATCTACCGTAAATGCTGCAAAAATTAGATAATGTGTAAAAAGAACTTTCAGAATGGCTGACATGATAACAGATGAATAAGTGGATAGATACTATCTTTGAAAAGACATCTTATTTTTAATAATCACCTATCACTGGGCACATAGATTGCTTCTAATTTTTCCTCTAAAAACAATGATGTAATACATCTCCTTTTATATAGAAAAACGTTCTTGTTTGTGTGATTTTCTTTAGTTTTAATCTATAAGTGAAATTCTGAGGATATGGACAACATAGTGTTTCTAATTTCTAGCAAAGATTTGTAATACTAAAACTGAGGGAACTTTAACATATAGGCAGTGCAAAGAAAAGAGCTGAAGCAGAGTGGTCATGAAATGAAGAAAACAGGAAAAAGTGTAGGCTATCTTGTGGGACCTTTATTGTACAGGGAGGTAGAGGGAAGACACTACAGGACAGAAGTTAAGAATACACCCAAGCTCTAAAGTGAGATCGCCTACCTTCATACCTTTATCTATCCATATTAGCTGTGTAACCTTGGGCAAATAAACTTTAAAAAAAAATCTTATAACATGATTTGGCTCATGTGCCCACCCAAATCTCACCTTGAATTGAAATAATCCCCACTTGTCAAGTGTGGGACCAGGTGGAGGTAATTGGATCATAGGGGCAGTCCCCCCATGCTGTTCTGATGATAATGAGTGAGTTTCATGAGATCTGATGGTTTTATAAGCATCTGGCATTTCCCCTGCTTGCACTCATTCTCTCTCCTGCCACACTGTGAAGAAGTGCCTTCCACTATGGTTGTTAGTTTCCTGAGGCCTTCCTAGCCACGTGGAACTGTGAGTCAACTAAACCTCTTTTCTTTATAAATTACCTATTCTTGGGCAGATCCTTATAGCAGCATGAGAATGAACTAATGTATCTTATAAATAAGAAACATATGTTTTTCAATTGTGAAGAACACATTGAAACAAATCGAGGAGGATTTTACATAGTGCCTAACTCAAGTAAGTGCTCAGTAAGTGCTTGCTATTATTAAATATAATAGCAGCTAATTTTAAAAATGAAATGGGAAATAGCAGAGCACAGAAAAAGGAAGAATATTTCCAAACTAATGCTTTAAGAAAACCATAATCTTTGTATTAAAACTAAATGGCAGCACACCAAAACAGAAAATAGTAGACTAATTTCACTTATGAATATAGTTGTAAAATCTCTGAAAAAAATTAAAGCAGGAAAATTAAAATCAGCAGAGTTCTAAATGAATAATAATTTCATGCCCAAAAAGTGGCTAAGTAACTTAGAGACAAATTTTTAGATTTTCAGTACCTCATTTTCCTCATTCATAAAACAACATGGTAATAATACAGTAGTAGTTATCTCGTAGGGTGGATGGCAGTGGTACTCCAGACGGCCTGCCTTTGCCATCACTTGGGGTGCAGCAGGGAGGCGCCACTGGGCTGCATGTTCCATAGAGCCTGAGGAAACCGAGGGGGGGGCGGTGTGGCGGGGGGGGGGGGGACAATGGAAGCCTCTCCGCTTCCTAGTTGGGGCGGGAGCTTACCAGGTGCCACTGTAGCCCGCCAAACAAGGGCTGCAGACCCAGGCCTCCTGCTCCATGGAGCAGGCAGGATCTCTGTCCTACTGGACAAAGCTATATCCACCCAAAGCATGCTGCAGACCTGGGCTTCACCACTCCATGGAGGAGACAGGAGCCCTGCCTTCCTGGGCTGGGCTGCAGCCACCCAAGTTATGGGTGCGGATCCCAGCCTCCCTGCACTCTCCGGTGCAGCTGCAGTCATCCAAACCACAGCTACAGACCCAGGTCTCCAGCTCCATGGAGCAAGCAGGAGCCCTGCCCCCCCACCTCTGCTCAGCTGCAGCCACATAAACTGCAGCTGCAGACTCTGGCATCCCTGCATTTTTGGGTGCCCAGGAAGGCATTCCTGCCCTTGCAGGCTTGGAAGCGCCTGCTCCTACTGCCTGGCTTTTCCCTGCTGTCAATGCCAGCTTGATCTCCAAGCAAATTTGGGATGAGCCCAGGAGCCATGAATGGCACAGGAGGCAGACAGAACATGGTGAAATGGGTGGGTCCCTGCTGAGGCCCTACCTTCAGGCCAGGAAAGGCATGAAGGCTGGGGACTGGGCTGCCAGTCCCACAGACTGGAGTGGGAACTTGTGGTGTCTTTTCCTGGCTGCTCTTGGCCACCCATGGACCAATCGGCAGGCGCTTCCTCCCCTCTGAGCCCCATAAAAGCCCGGGCTCAGCCACAGCTGAGCAGAGGATGAGCAGACCAGCTGCAGAAAGGAGCTACCCAAGAAAGGAGCTCTGAGAGGGTCTGCCTGCAGAGGAGCAACCCACTCTAGGGCCTTCTCTCTGCTGAGAGCTGCGGAGATGACAGGATGACCTGCTTGCAGAGAGGAGCTTCCCACTCCAGGGTCTCCTCTGCTAGGAATTGAACACTCATTGGGATGCCCCAGCTGCAGAAAGGAGCTACCCCCATAAACCTTTTCTTCAACTTGCTCACCCTCCACCTGTCTGCCTACCTCATTCTTCCTGGTTGCAGGACAAGAACTCAGGACTGATCAAATGGCAGAGCTAAAAGAGCTGTAACACAAACAGGGCTGAAATATGCCCCTTGTTTGCCACATTGCGGGCAAAGCGAAGGAGAGAAGAGCTGCAGCCCCTCGGTGATCCCAGATGTGGGAGCTCTCTGAGCCAGGGCTGTGACTCCCTCTTTGTGGTCCTGTGGTACCTGGCATCTCCAAGTTTTTAGGCACTACTGCATTCCACAGTGCCAGCTGAGGAAGCTGCTGGCCATGTGCTTGGTCCTGCCACAACCTCACAGAGAACTGGCGCCCATGCTGGCACTTGGAGCTGCCTGCCCCATGGCAGCAGCTGGCATGTCTGTGCACAGTGGCCAGACCTCACACACCCCTCACCATTCTAGGCCTGGCTTGCCTTTGGCAGGCATGGGATCCAGGCTGGTTACATGAGCCAAGTGCAGCCTGCCAGACCAGGTGGGCAGAATGAGCCCAGCAGCCCGAGCAAAGGTTGGGCAAAGGTGCCACAGGTCACAGAGGTTTCTAGCCAGAACAACAACACCCAAAGATCCCATGAAAGAGTTATGATGGCAAGTTGAGCATAAAGAACTAAGATTACTGAATGGCATAATAACACTTAATAAATGTCAGATAGCAATGCTGTGATTACCACCACTATCAACACTGAAATATTAGGATGGTTTAACCTGAGGAAAAGAGAAAACCCATCACCAACTTAATTGTTGCTGAAAAGACATTCCATAAAATTCAACACTGACTTCTTTTAAAAACGCTTAGTCACCTAGAAATATAAATAAGCCTTATATGTACCCAGAACTAAAAACTACAGCAAATATCATTCTATCACTGCTCTATTTCAGTATTTTTGGATGTCCTACCCAATGCAATAAAGCAAGCAGCAAGAGGCACAAATTTAAAAAATAAGAGACAAATTGTCTCTTACTTATAGATTGTTTGCAGATAATCTGAATAGTCAGAAATCCGGAGGCAGGGTAATCAATTGAGAAAACTATTAAAATTAACATTCAAAATTCAAGGCAAGCATTGAAACTAAGTGTTTAGTGAGATGGCCTGATATAAAATAACATATAAAGCCTGCCATGGTGGCTCACAGCTATAATCCTGGCACTCTGGGAGGCCGAGGCAGGAAGACTGCTTGAGTCCACGAGGTCGAGACTTCAGTGAGCCATGGTTGCACCACTGTACTCCAGTCTGGGTGACAGAGTGAGACCCTGTCTCAAAAAAGTAAAATAAAATAACATATAGAAGTCAATAGTTTTGCTATATATACCAGCAATAATTGTATCAGGGCTCTTGATACAAAAGATCTCTTTTTTTAAGCAATAAGGGAAGTCATTGGGGTTAACAGAAATAATAAAATGCTGGAGAATGAGGATTGGAAAATAAGGAAGAATTAATGACGATTAATAGTGAAGAATAATTAATGATTAACAGTGAAAAATAATAGAATTAATGAAGATTAATTAATAGGCAGCAGGAATCATAAAAAATAATCACATAGCAAGAACGGGCTACAAATAAATAAATAAGTGCACACATACAAGAAGAAAAAAGAGAGAAAATTAACCTATACAACAATATTCTTTGCTGCAATGAACTCACCTATGATCACCTCCAAATCCTCAATCAATATCAGAGTTCCTAAGAACATCTCATTTGCAAACGCTAAACCAAATGCCAACCCCTTGGTGAGCCACACTCAGGAACATTCCTCATGAAGCTTATGATCTGTGGTTTCAAATTGTAAGTATTTGCTAAACACAACCTACTACCCATGCAGCTAGCTATTGTATATACAAACAAACTTCCTGATGAGAAAAAGCAGAAATGTTTCCCAAAAACGGCTTTGTCATGGAAGTAACTGATGGGAAGTTTCCCCCAGTATTCATGCATTTTATACTTATCTCCATAAATCAGCACTTATATCACTTCTTTACATCCTTTTCATCAAGCTACCTTCATTTTTTAAGCTAAAGTCCTAAATTCAAAGTTATTTCTCATTAGGAGTTTAACTTTTTTTAAAGTATGTGAGGTTTTTTTCATTAGGATCATTTTTGCATTTGTTGTTGCTGTGATTGCAAAGCTGCAGTGGTTTTAAGAGGTCTTCCCCAACCCTATTTTTCCCATACTTGACTAACACACAAAAAAAATGGAAGTTCTCTTCCCCCTCCTCCAGAAACACAACTAAAATGATGCAACAATAACAGCTAAAATTTTTTGCATACACTATGTAGCAGATATTATTTTAAATGCCCTGTATGTACTGTTGCATGTAATTAAATCTAAGATTTCAATTTGTTTCTTTTTTTGAGATGGAGTCTTGCTCTGTCGCCCAGGCTGGAGTGCAATGGCACAATCTCGGCTCATGACAACCTCCACCTCCCAGGTTCAAGTGATTCTCCTGCCTCAGCCTCCTGAGTAGCTGGCGTGCACCACCACGCCTAGCTAATTTTTGTATTTTTAGTAGAGACAGGGTTTCACCATGTTGGTCAGGCTTGACTCGAACTCCTGACCTCGTGATCTGCCGGCCCTGGCCTCCCACAGTGCTGGGATTATAGGCGTGAGCCACCATGCCTGGCCACACAAGGACATTTATCTAGCAACAAGTGTCTTCACCAATGAATTGATGCCAGCTTCTGCAACAAGCCCCTGTAACCTACGGTTAAAAAAGACTTTATGTGGACCTCTTGTTTTGTCTTTAAAAGTTTCCTGGGCTGGGCGCAGTGGCTCACGCCTGTAATCCCAGCACTTTGGGAGGCCGAGGTGGGCAAATCACAAGGTGAGGAGTTCGAGACCAGCCTGACCAACGTGGTGAAACCCCGTCTCTACTAAAAGTACAAAAATTAGCCAGGCATGGCGGCGTGCACCTGTAATCCAGCTATTCAGGAGGCTGAGGCAGGAGAATCGCTTGAATCTGGGAGGCGGAGTTTGCAGTGAGCCGAGATCACCCCATTGCACTCCAGCCTGGGCAACAGAGTGAGACTTCGTCTCAAAAAAAAAAAAAGTTTCTTTTCTCCCCAGCCTCCCCAGATATGCATATGGTTGCCATAGCATGTGTATTCCAGATTGCAATCCCTTTGCTATTCTCAATAAACTCTTTGCTTTGGAGAGCTGGTCTCTTTGTCACTCATTATAGGTTGACAACTGGTGTCAGAGGTGAGAGTGAAGCGAGCTCACCTTGGAAAGACTGATGGCCCCGGGAATAGAGTGCGGTACCCACCTGGGCTCCCTGGGCTCTTCGCTTTCATGAGCCACCTTTTTGTTTCTGTCCGTCACCTCATAGATTTTGGACTCACTCCTTTTGGTTGAGCTCTGACTTTATTCAGGATTCAGTTTTATAAAGGCCTCAGGGACATCATCCAACTGGTGGGTACTCTTTAGGTTTCTGCCCACCTAATTTAAAATTTTGGTTAGCTCTTGTTTATGAGCATCCTCCAAGAGCAAAAGAGCATGCTAATAGGCAGGAGTCAACGCTATTTTGACTTTATGTCTATTAGAGGCACACAGGTTATTGGAGCTGCATGTGCAGGCACCAAACGAAAAGGTTAGAAGCACCCCAACAAATAACCAAACAGAAATGTTGTTTGCGTCCCATTTGTAGCTAATATATGGTAATACAGAAATGTAGGTTGCACCCTGTTTGCAGCTAGTATATTTGTAGGGTTTTACTTTTTGCTCTTGAGAGATTAATAAGAAACAAAATGGGATCCCCAATTCTAAGGTATGCAAAAATAGTGCTCCTTCAGAGATTCCAGCCGGCCACATGTTCAAACATGATGGTCCATTATCTTGCATATTTTTTAACTGATGGGCAAATTATGCCAAAGAAAATTTAAAATTACAATGACTATTATGTGGAACATTGCATATGAACAACACTGCACTTTAAGAAGGGCATTTAAAATTGAAGGCTCCCAGCCCGGCGCGGTGGCTCACGCCTGTAACCCCAACACTTTGGGAGGCTGAGGTGGGCGGATCATGAGGTCAAGAGATCGAGACCATCCTGGCCAACATGGTGAAACCCCATCTCTACTAAAGATACAAAAATTAGCTGGGTGTGGTGGCGTGTGCCTGTAGTCCAAGCTACTCCGGAGGCTGAGGCAGGAGAATTGCTTGAACCTGGGAGGCAGAGGTTGCAGTGAGCCGAGATCGCACCACTGCACTCCAACCTGGCGCCTCGAGGCTGAGCCAGACTCTGTCTCAAAACAAAACAAACAAAAAAGGCGGCTCCCAAATTAGGCCCACCAGGGATGCCTACTGAGGTACAGAAGCTCCTAAAAAGATTTCAAACGTTTTCATTGCCTCTTTTAAAAGACTCTTCACAGAAGGCAAAGACCTTGAGTAACTTACTTATTTTTTTAAGACACCAAAGAGTATAACAGCTAGCATTAGAGACTCCCTTAACAAGATCAAAAATCTAAAATCACAACAAAGTTCAAATCCTTTAAGCCCACCATAAATTCTTTCTACAGTTCATTCATTTAGCTTAGGAAAGAAACACTTGCAAAAGTTAGTTTGGATTGTTTGTATATTTGCAGCATGATAGGCACGTCTAGTTTGGCCTTCTCTCTATGCTGAAATATACTCATGGTGGGGGGGGCGGGGGGGTGCGGGGAAGGAATTTAATATTGCCAGGAATATTTGCTGTTTGTCCCAGCTGAAACCTGATTGTAAGACATTTTAAAAGGATTTTTTAAGAGCGTTATCACCATAAGTCAGCTTACTTGGAAGCTTGTAATTTTGGTGGGGACGGGGGGTGGGGGAGGTTTCTGCTCTCTCTGTTGGATCCTGCTTCTCCCATGAAAACTTCTCAGTCAACTAAGCCCTCCTCTTGAGCCCCTATTAACTATATGCTCTGCCCCGTCTGTCTGCTTTCTTTCTTGTGGGCATGATTTTTGGCTATTTAAAAATTGAACAAATGAAATATCTTCAAAGTCTTTTCTACTAATACTAGTAAAAGGCATGATTTGATTTGATTTAGAGATAAATGAGCATACCTAAAACTGCTAGAAATATAGGAACTAACCCAAAATGCTTGTCAAGTTTATCTGACGTGGATAAATCTTTGGCAAATAAGAGTAGTTTAATATTATTCATTTAATAAAAACAGCTGTGTCTTCTGGATTATCAATGAAATATCCATGTATTTTACTTTAGGGTTCCTGCTTTAGCAATGACTGCCTGATATGCTCATGATGTGTAAATGGTTAACGGGGAAATAACCTGAGATGATGGCTAGCTTTGTCTAATGTTTCATTTAACTTTCATGAATATTCTAGTCATAATTGTTAAAAACAGGTGATCTGAATAGCTATAACTTGGATAACGTTTATAAATGAACTTTTTAACAATAATTATGTTTTATAGTATGTCGGCTTTAAAAATGTTCCTTAAATCTCTTTATTAACTGCACCCTTATAGTTTTGCTAGCTTAAAATTTAAATAATAGATATTCACTGAATAAGTAGGTTATTTCCAATTAACATGAAATACTAAAACATAAATTACTGGACATAAGTTTAATTTTATTTTTGGCTTTTAAATTTTTATAAAAAGACTAAATATATTTGGATCTGTTAGCAAATATGAAAAAATTGTTCTATGAGGAAGCACGTTTCTAGAAATTATAAAATGATAAGACAGTTTACAATGCTTGCTAGTTTGTATTGAAAATTAAGATTTCTAAGAGTTTGTAAAAAATTCTAATCAATATATGGGAACTAACATTAAAAAGGAAGGCCAGGTGTGGTGGTTCACACCTGTAATCCCAGCACTTTGGAAGGCTGAGGCAGGTGGATCACCTGAGGTCAGGAGTTCGAGACCAGCCTGGCCAACATTGTGAAACCTCATATCTACTAAAAATTCAAAATTAGCTGGGCATGGTGGCCCCTGCCTGTAGTCCCAGCTATTCAGGAGGCTGAGACAGGAGAATTGCTTGAACCTGGGAGGCAGAGGTTGCAGTGAGCCGAGGTCACACCACTGCAACTCCAGCCTGGCGCCTGGCAAGACGGAGTGAGACTCTGTCTCAAAAAAAAAAAAAAGAAAAATAAATTTTAAAAAATATTAAAAAGGAAAAGGAAAATAACTCCATATGTGAAGAAAGTAAGACATGTTTTCAGTAAGTGGAGCTATGAAGTGTGAAAGATGAGCTTTTTGGTAAGGAGAGCCTAAAGGTGTTTGGATATTTTGTTTTGTTTAGGAGGATCCATAGGAGTTTGCCTTAACATAGGACAGATATCATTATGCATTTACAGGCTTCATGTTTACAGTCATGAAATTCACATTTCTCCAGGGCTATGTAATTCTTCTCTTCATCATAATAGAATCCTAAGGATCTTGAACTGTTTGACCGCCCCACAGAACACCACTTTGATGACGTCATGTTAACTGGACCTAGTGAGCAGGAAGTGGCAAGAACTCTGAAGGCCTTGGTAAGACACATGTGCTTCAGAGGGCAAGGGATGACTCCTACAAAGTTCAACATCTTTCAATGAAAAAATATTTCACAAAGTTAGAAATAGAAGGGATTTGTCTTAATTTGATAAAAAGCTATGAGAAAAAACCTATAGCACATTATACAGACTTAGCATAGAATTTTAGATGCATTCCAGTAAGATCAAGAACAAAGGAAAAACATACCTGGTGTCCCAGTTGGATACCATGATGCTAGAGGTCCTGGCCAATACAACAAGAAAAATTATAAGTGTAAAAATGGGAAGGAAAAAACCTATTATTAATATTCACAGATGATATGAGCATACACAGAAAATCTAAAATAATCAAGAGCCTAAAACCCATAAAAGAGTTAAAGAAAGTGTCCAGATATAAGATCAATTGGCTAAAAAAATCTGTGATATTTCTTCCAAAAGTGCATAACCTGAACCTAATCATTAGGAAGCATCAGACAGGCCAAAATTAAACAACATTCTAAAAATAAAGTGGCTTGTGGTGGTGAACAGAAGATGTCCATGTCCCGATCCTCAGAACCCATGAATATGTTAGATTACAAGGCAAATGGGAATGGGGATTGCAAATGGAATGGAAGTTGCCAGTCAGCTGATTGTGAGATGGGGAGCATATCCTGGATTATCCTGAGGGAGCGCCTAATGTAATCACCAGAGTCCTTATAAGTGGAAGACAAAGACAAAAGAGAGAGAACCAGATAGATGGCAGCATGAAGTTGCTGGCATTGAAAATGGAAGACTTGAGTCAAGGAAAGGAGGTGGCCTCTAGAAGACAGGAACGGATTCTCCTCTAGAGCCTTCAGAAGGAGTATAGCCCTGCCAGCACCTGATTTGAGCCCAGTGAGACCCACTTTAGACTTTATACCTCCATAACTATAAGATAATTAGTGTCATTTTAAGCCACTAACTTTGTAGTAATTTGTTAGTTACTAGAAGCAATCGAAGTTAATGTACCAGCGCAATAGAAGCCACTAACTTTGTAGTAATTTGTTACTAGCAGCAATAGAAGTTAATGTACCAGCGCCTTCAAACACATCAAATGTTTTATGGAAAAAAAAAAAGATCAGTCCAGGTGCAGTGGCTCATGCCTGTAATCCCAGCACTTTGGAGGCTGAGGCAGGTGGATCATGAGGTCAGGAGTTCAAGACCAGCCTGGCCAACATGGTGAAACTCTGTCTCTACTAAAAATACAAAAATTAGCCAGGTATAGTGGCTCGAGCCTGTAATCCCAGCTACTCAGGAGGCTGAGGCAGGAGAATTGCTTGAACCTGGGAGGCAGAGGTTGCAATGAGCAGAGATTGTGCCACTGTACTCCAGCCTGGGCAACAGAGCAAGACTCTATCTCAAAAAAAAAAAAAAAAGACTAAAGAGACATGGCAACTGGAATCAATACTTGAATAAAAATCTTCTTTTGCTATAAAGAACTCTGTTAGAACAACTGGAGATACCTGAACAGGGTCTGTAGATTACAAAATAGCAGATACTGATGTTAATTTCCTGGTTTTGATCATTATATTGAGGTTGTTAGGATAATGTTCTTGTTTGGGGCCTATATATACACTGAAATATTTAGAAGTAAAGGAGCATCATTTCTGCAACTTACGCTTGAAAATTCAGAAAAAGTACACACACACACACACAGACACACATAGACACACACACCCAACACACACATACACACACACACACAGAGAAAGAGAGAGAGAGAGAAATATGTAAGTGTTCATGGGTTTTTGTATTATCATAGCTTTGTTGCAACTTTTCTGTAAGTCTATCATTATGAAAAAAGGTAAAAGACAATGCTTTCAGTCCAAGTTGTAGCAAAACAAAGACAACAAAACCCAGAATACTTAGATTTGCAGACATCTGGATTTATTTCTAATAACTGGAGGAATGTCCACTTTCAGTAGGAGAATTCCAAAGTTTTATTGCATACATAAGCCTTTTATATTAAATATTGATACTGGTAATCTAAGATAAATTAACTTTTAGGGGTCAAGTTGTTCATGACAACATTTCCAGATATCAGTGCTATATTTCGCTTTCATATAGAGACAATTTGCTTCTATTTCAGGTTTTGTCCAGTTACATTCATTCTTGTATCTGGCTATAAATATTTTATACCAATTTTTATCTAATAGTAAAATCACAAAGTAGCAAGATAATTTCCAAGAATACAATCTGTTAATAGGTTTTGCCTAGTTATATGTCTCTTCTGTTTCAAGAATCCTTCACACTTAATACTAAACATTCTCAGACATGTCTGCATCCTTCATTGAATTTCAACTGTTTGCTTTGCTCACCACTGTCTCCGGTACTATTCAGCTTCTCTATCTTGAGAGTCTCAATTCTCGTAATTCATGATATGAGATATACAGATGGCAAATGGAAACATGAAAACATGTCCAACTTCACAAGTAAAGAACTGCAGACTGATATGCTTTGGGTGTGTGGCCCCGCCCAAATCTCTTGATGAATTGTAATCCCTAGTGTTGTAGGTGGGGCCTGGTGGGAGGTGATTGGAACATGGGGGTGGTTTCTCATTAACGGTTTAGCACCATCTTCCTAGTGCTGTTCTCCTGATAGAGTTCTCATGAGATCTGGTTGTTTAAAAGTATGTGGCACATGCTCCGTCTCTCTCTTCCTCCTGCTCCAGTCATGTAAGACATACCTGCTTCCCCTTCACCTTCTGCCATGATTGTGTAATAAGTTCCCTGAGGTCTCCCTTGAAGCAGAAGCCACTATGCTTCCTGTACAGCCTGCAGAATCATGAGCCAATTAAATCTTATTTATTTGTTTATTTTCTGAAACGAAGTTTCACTCTCGTTGCTCAGGCTGGAGTGGGATGGTGTGATTTCAGCTCACTGCAACCTCCACCTCCCAGGTTCAAGCAATTCTCCTGCCTCAGTCTCCCAAGTAGCTGGGATTACAGGTGCCCACCACCAAGCCCAGCCAATTTTGTATTTTTAGAAGAAACAGGGTTTCACCATGTTGGCCAGGCTGGTCTTGAACTCCTGAGCTCAGGTAATCCACCCACCCCAGCCTTCCAGAGTGCTGGGATTACAGGTGTGAGGCACCATGCTGGGCCTAAACCTCATTTTTTTATAAGTTACCTAGTCTTAGGCATTTCTCTTTTTTTTTGGTAGGGGGCGCCAACAACATGGATCAGGCATTTCTTTTTTTTTCTTTTCTTTTTTTCTTTTTCTTTTTTGAGGTGGAGTTTCGCCCTGTCATGCAGCCTAGAGTGTACTGGCATGATCTCCACTTGCTGCAACCTTCACCTCCCGGATTCAAGCAATTCTCCTGCCTCGGCCTCCCAAGTAGCTGGGATTACAGGCACATCCCACCACGCCCAGCTTTTTGTATTTTTATTAGAGATGGGGTTTCACCGTGTTGGTCAGGTTGGTCTCAAACTCCTGACCTCAGCCTCCCCAGATGCTGAGATTACAGGCATGAGCCACCTGGCCCAGCCAGAATTTCTTTATTGCAGTGTAAGAACGGACTAATACACAGACTTAAACAATAAGATGTTATTTTCCATTCATTAATCTGGCTCTTTGTGTTTTCTTCAAGATAATAGCAAAGTTGGCAAAGATGAAGAGAGAAGGCTATTCTTGTGGCTATTGGTGGGAGTGTTGATGGATATATTTTGGAAAAGCAATTTGGGTTTATATTTTAAAAGCCTTAAAAGTATATACACTCTATGTAGTGGGCGGTTTTTGTTTGTTTGTTTGTTTGTTTGTTTGTTTTTTGCCAGTCTTGCAACCATTGTTTCTTAATCTCACAATAGTATCTTAATTTCCTTTGAGGAAATACAGACTTGCTGGGATTGCTTATCAAACCGCCTCCTCCCTTACCCAAGAGGAGGGCATATAACCTAAGAGAAGTTAATCATATTCTCTTTCCTGAGAATTTGCATCTTGGGATTACATAGTGAGAAGTTAATAGATGTTAGTAGTAATAGCAGCAGCAGTACTATCACTACGACTAATATCTACTGGCTTTTCACTCTGTCCTAGGCACTATCTTGAGTATTTTATATCCTTATACACAGCTGTATAAGTAAGGTACTATTATTATCCCTATTTGCAGATGGGGATAATAATGGTGACACAGTCAGGCGCAGTGGCTCATGCCTGTAATCCCAGCACTTTGGGAGGCCGAGGTGGGTGGATCACCTGAGGTCTTGAGTTCGAGACCAGCCTGGCTGACATAGAGAAACCCCATCTCTACTAAAAACACAAAAATTAGCTGGGTGTGGTGGTGGGTGACTAACCCCAGCTACTCAGAAAGCTGAGAAAGGAGAATCACTTGAATCTGGGAGGCAGAGGTTGTGGTGAGCCAAGATTGTGCCACTGCACTCTAGCCTATGTGACAGAGCAAGATTCCATCTCAATAATAATAATAATAATATAATGGTGGCACAAAGAGCAATAACCATTGAGGATACCTTAATGATGCTGTGTTAATTATTCACTGCTGCAAAACAGATTACCCTAAAACTCAGTGGCTGAAAATAACACATATTTATTACCTCACAGTGTCCGTGGGTCATGAATTCTGGAGTTCTTAGCTGATAGTTCTGGCTGGGGGTCTCTTGTGAGATTGTACTAAAGCTGTCGGCCAAGCCACAGTCATCTGCAGTCCCAGCTTGACTGAGACAAGAGGACTGACTTAGCTGGTCCACTCATCTGGCTGGTGGCAGGACTCGGTTCCTCACCACCTAGGCCTCCTCTGGGGCTGCTTTACTGTCTTCATGACATGGCAGCAACAGGTGATCAAAGGCAGAGGAAGGTGGAAGCCACAGTGTTTTCTATGGTCTAGCCTCTGAAGTCTCACACTATCATTTCCAGCACATTTTATTCAGTAGGAATCAGTCACTAGGTATAGTTCACACTCACCTGCAGGGAAACTAGATTCCGCCTCTTGAAGGCAGGAGTATAGAAAGATTTGTGGACATCTTTTAAAACTACAGGTTGAATATTCCTCCTTATCTGAAATGCTTGAGACCAGAATTATTTCAGTTTTTGGATTTGGATTTTTCTTTGTAGATTTTGGAATTTTTGTATATACATAATGGGATATCTTTTGAATCGGACCCAAGTCTAAGCATGAAATTTGTGTATGTTTCATATATACCTTATACACATAGACTGAATGTAATTGTATATAATATTTTAAATAATATATGCAACCCATCATACGAAGTCAGATGTGACATTTCTACTTGTGGGAGCTCAAAAAGTTTCAGGCTTTGGAGCATTTTAGATTTTGGATTTTCAGAGTAGGGGTGTTCAACCAGTACCACTAACACCATCCATTGGCTCTGTTACATAGATGAGCAGATTTTCTCTGGTTCCCATTGTATCTATAGATTTGTTCAGTGTTTTCTTTGATTCTTTGAATTACATTCCCCTAAAAAAAAAAAAAAAAAACTCTCCTTTTTATCTTAATCTATTTCTGCTGCTTTCAACAACAATAAACAAAAACAAAACAAAACAAAACAAAAAGTACCCACTTTTGGGCCAGTCACTGCTCTTCCAGAGTTCTGTCTTAGCCCAGGTCCCTTATAATAGACAACCAGAGGCAAAGTTTACATGCTAACTCTTTCTTGGAAAGTACAATCCCAGAGAAACAAGAGTGAGGGGGAAGAGAAGTGAAGCAGGGAGAAAAGGAAGCAAATACAAGATAGTGCAACACTGAATTTTACAAGAAGGCCCAGGCAGCTACGTGGTCGTGGAGACCAGCTTACCAACAGTTCGTACTGAATGCTACACCCTGGAACACACCCTGGTGGTGGTAGGAGACAAGGCATGGAGAGTGGGGGAGGGGTGGGGGGCAGGGCTCTCCACTGAACAAAAGGTGGGGTTCTGTAGCAGGTGACATGAGCACATCTCAGGAGGCACCTAAACTGGGTTTGACACAACCCACCCCTGGCATCACTCAGATCTGTTCATGTCCTCTTATGATATGTGGCTGTCATACCTGTATTGGAAAAGGGGACACTGCTAGTCCATGACATGCAACATTAATGCTGTTACTTACATTATTACCTATAATTTAGGTAGTAATAAGTAGCTTAATCCAAAATCTTCTAAAGTCTAGAACTTTTTGAGCTCTGACATGATGCTACTGGAGGAAAATTTCACACCTGACCTCACATGATGGGTTGCATATATTATTTAAAATACTGTGTAAAATTACCTTAGTAAACTACTTATTACTAAGTAGCTATAGTAATAGAACATTATCATAGAAATTTCAATGCTGCTTCTTGGTTGGCAAAAAAAGGAGCGATAAAAAAATAGATTTAAAGTCCGGGTGTGGTGGCTCATGCCTGTAGTCCCAGCACTTTGGGAGGCTGGGCATGTGGATCATGAGGTCAGGAGTTCAAGAGCAGCCTGGCCAAAATGGTGAAACCCTGTCTCTACTAAAAAAATACAAAAATTAGCCAGGCATGGTAGCACATGCCTGTAATCCCAACTACTTGGGAGGCTGAGGTAGAGAATTACTTGAACCCAAGAGGCAGAAGTTTCAGGGAGCTGAGATTGCACCACTACATTCCAGCCTGGATGACAGAGCGAGACTCCGTCTTAAAAAAAAAAAAAGATTTAAAAAGAGCATTATGATAGAAATAAGGAATACAAAGACTGTGGGAAGGGCTGGCTTCTTCTGAGTGTGTTGGAGAAATAAAATGGTAAGGTCTGAGCTTTAAATTCTCAGCTGGCTACATAGGTAGAAGCCAGAAAACATGACCAGCTTGAGGGAATCCCTTATTTTTTGTAGTGCAAAGCCTAGATTTCTGAAAACCAGAATCTGTTCCTGTGGTTGACCAAATTACATATAAATTAAATTCACAGCCTTGTTTTTTAAATATGAAGTTATATTGTTGATAGAAAAAGACAGACTCTGAGAACTGTAATAGGGGCATTTGGGTAGATTTAAACTCCCTTGAACCCCCAAATTATACTAGTCCTCTTTGCCATAAAAAGCAGCCCTTCCTCTCATCTGAGGTGTTAGCTGCCCCTTTCCTAAAAATTCTATAGTTATCTTGCTAGAGGTAATCACCTTGAAGAAGCATCCTGATGGTTTTCAAAATCCATACACATGGTCCATCACTGCTTCCAGACACATAATAATACTCAAATTGCAATCGATCCAAAGAGAAAGAGAAGGACTACAGGACTACAAAGTGTGACTCAGAATAGGAACCAAATGGATGATTTAATAAAGAAAATGTGGCACATATACACAATGGAATACTGTGCAGCCATAAAAAAGAATGAAATCATGTCTATTGCAGTAAAATGGATAGAACTAGAGGCTATTATCCTAAGTGAAACAACTCTGAAACAGTTGAACACCACATGTTCTCACTTATAAGTGGAAGCTAAATAATGTGTACATGTGGGCATAGAGTGTGGAATGATAGACATTGAATGGAAGGGTGGGAGGAGGGTGGGGGATGAGAAATTACTTAATGAGTACAGTGTACACTATTCGGGTGATGGATACACTAAAAGCCCAGATGTCACCACTAGTCAAAATATCCATGTAACAAAACTTAAATTTACACAACCTTAAATTTACACAACTTAAGAAAGAACAAGGGGCCAGGCACATTGGCTCACACCTGTATTCCCAGCACTTTCGGAGGCCAAGGCAGGCAGATCACCTGAGGTCAGGAGTTTGAGACCAGCCTGGCCACCATGGCAAAACCCATCTCTACTAAAAATACAAAAATTAGCTGTTTTTTTTGTATTTGTATGGCAGGTGCCTATAATCCCACCTACTTGGGAGGCTGAGGCAGGAGAATTGCTTGAACCTGGGAGACGGAGGTTATAGTAAGCCAAGATCATGCCACTGCACTCCAGCCTGAGTGACAGAGCAAGACTCTGTGTCAAAAAAAAAATAGATATAAAAAACACCAAAAGAATTGCAAGTTTTTGCCAGTATACATTTTGCAAGGCTATACTAGTAAAAGCCTGGGAAACATTTATGGAAGTGGATTCCAAGAGTGTTATACCTGAGAAAGAAAAATGTAATTTTTGATGGCACTGAATTCATTGATACAGATATGTTATCTCAAGAAACTGAGAGTGGCTGTAACAGCTTACTGGGATGGCTAACTGAAACTTGGACTTAAAGGTGGCCTACATTACATTAAGGAGAAAGGTCAAAACTTCCTTGGTGTACTATAAATCAACATATCCAAAGACAGAGAGCTAGGAATGCCAGTCAGTGGGGGCCTCTAAAGGCAGAATGCTTTTACCTCGTGGATTTAGCAATACACCTTCACTTTTTTCACTCAAAACTGTATCAACTCTCCAGCCCTCTATCAAAATCTAGCCTGCTAGAACCTAATGATTTCACCATCTCATGGGAGATCATGATGGCCTAGTACACTGATAAAATCATATTGATTGGACCGGGTGAGTACTACTTGATACCCTAGACACACTGGTAAGACAGATATGTAACAGATGATATGAAACAAATCCCAAACCAAAACCAAGGAACCTACCACCTTAGTGAAATTTGTTGCTTCCAGTGGTCTCTAGTACATCAAAGTATCCTTTATAAGGTGAACATGAAAATATCTCTTGCAAGATTAAGGATGGTTGTTGCATCTGGCATCTCCCATCACAAAGAAAGAAGCCCAACTTATTATTTGGAGGCAACATCGATCTCATTTGGGCATGCCACTATGGCCTATTTACTGAGTAAGCCATGAGGACTGCCACAAGGGGACAGTGTGGGGTCTTGGAAAGTTCCCTGACTTCAACCAGGTGTGTAGGGGGTTGGGGGAAATCTTGAGCCTATTTTCTCATGTGTAAAATGAAAATAAGGCTACGGTACTGTAAAATGAGGTAACAGGTGAAAACCCCCTTTAAAGGATACATCTTCTGGTGCTGGCTGTGCCACTCTGCCATTTAATTCCACACTAATGACAAATTTTTTCAGCCCAGAGTAAAAATTATTCCCTAAACATTGCCAAAAATCCTGTTTTTCTATTGAGTTGTGTCATAGATACAGAAGTGCATATGAAACATTAATGTAGAGTTTAAAAAATAACTATGATGTAACACCCTTCTAACTAGCACTTGAGTCAGAAATACAATATTGTCAGTAGCCACTAACCCTGCACAAGGGCACCCTTGTGAGGATAAGGAGCAAGTGGGGCCTGAAATATACCAAGCTTCTACTCAGAACTGTTGGGTAAAATATGCACCGACCACCCCTTCCCCACTCCGCCCTGACTCTAAAAGGACAAGCTGGGGTTATTCTGAGCTCATCCCACCCCACTTCTCTAGCGGGGCAGGCAGATTGCTAGCTCGCCTCCCTTCCAGGGCATATCACACATAGAACACCAGGGGGCGGCAACTCCCCACAGATATTGGTACCTGGGACAGCAACAGCTAAACCAAGGATGAAGCAGCTTGACATTCTACTTTTTTCTCTTTTCCTCTTTTCCATGTCCCTCTCCTCTGCAGGCCTGCAGAACACATCACAGTAGCCTAGGGCGAAGATTCATGGCTTTAGTAACAAGGAGACCTAGGCTTCAATCCCAACTCTACCACTGACTACCTTTGACCTTGAACAAGTGACCCCACCTCTCCAAACCCTGGTTCCCTTATCCAGAAAAATAGAGTAGAAAAACACTATCTACCTCACAGGATTGTTGGAATGATTAAGTGAGATAATGTGGGTAAACAGCAAAACATTATCCAAACATTAGTTGTTTGTAGGCATCATAATAATTAACCTAAGGCGGGCACGGTAGCTCACACCTGTAATCCTAGCACTTTGGGAGGCCGTGGCAGGTGGATCACCTGAGGTCAGGAGTTCACCTGTAATCCCAGCTACTCGGCAGGCTGAGGCAGGAGAATCGTTGGAACTGCAGAGACAGAGGCTGCAGTGAGCTGAGATCGTGCCACTGCACTCCAGCCTGGGTGACAGAGTGACACTCTGTCTAAAAAATAAATAAATAAATAAATAATCTAATTTGATTATCACCAATCCTGGCAGGCAGGGTGGGTAAATATGCTTCCCAAGTTTCTGATGAAGAAATTGACCCACAGAATTATGATGATAATGTGGTTTCGTTTTCTTTTTGTTGTTGTTGTTGGGGTTTTTTTTTGAGACAGAGTTTCGGTCTGTTGCCCAGGCTGGAGTGCCGTGGTGTGATCTCAACTTATTGCAACCTCCACCTCCTGGGTTTAAGTGATTCTCTTGCCTCAGCCTCCCAAGTAGCTAAGACTACAGGCATGGTCCACCACGCCCAGCTAATTTTTGTATTTTAGAGATGGAGTTTCACCGTGTTGGCCAGGCTGGTCTCGAACTCCTGACCTCAGGTGATCCACCCGCCCCAGCCTCCCAAAGTGCTGAGATTACAGGCATAAGCCACCACGCCCAGCGTGGTTTCATTTTCTAAGACTCTCCTTCAACCCTTTTGCCATGATGACAACTGGCCTTCAGAGACTCATTGATAACCCTTTGGAGATATTCGGGGTTCTAAGGCCCAAATATGTTATGTGTGCTGAAAGCCACATAACTAATCAGTGGCCAAGTCAGGAGCCAAAGAAGCAGCCCACTGTGCTCCCAGTCCAGGGATCCAGGCACTTTCCCACCGCCTCATTAATGTGCTCAACTGTGAGTCTTATCTTCCTGCCTAGACTGTGAGCTAAAAGAGAAAAAAATAATTCTCAAGGGATATTCATTCTTATGGAAAAGCATTTATGCTATGTTGCTAGATGAAACAAAGGATTTATAAAACAGTTTGTACAACATGATCCCAGTGTGTATTTATGTATACTGGCAGAGGAAAGAAGTAGAAAGTCATGACACACAATGGTAAAAGTGCTTATCTCTGTGTGGTAGAATTACAGGTGATTTATGTGTTTTTCCCTTACACTATTGCATCTGTTTCTAGATTTCTCCCATGAACATGTTTTACTTCTATCATCAGAACTAATATTCGTGTGTGTGTGTGTGTGTTGTGTGTGTGTGTGTGTGTGTGTGTTTTATACTATTTCAATTGTCCATTTAGGAAATTATTATATTAAGAGTCAGAACTTGGGCTGCCCTCTCTCAATAATTTATCGTGACTTTGCACAAGCTTCTTAACCCCTGAGCCTCAGTTTCTCCATTGGAAATATGAGAATATCACCCGTCACCCTGTCCCCAGAAGGCTCCAAACCTCCCCTGTCTGGCTGCCACAAGTCGTTCCCCTTCTCCTCAACCAAGCTTCTGAGCAGTCACAGAATACCTGCCTCCGCCTCCACTTCCCCACCCCATTAATTAATCCCTCACCTAGCTGCAGCTTGGGTTCTGTTCCCTCTTCTGCAAATCGGATTCTACACAGGTGGCCTCTTCAATGCCAAAGCCAACAGTCTCTGTGCTGCCTTTTCCTCCACCTCGACTTCCTCGTCTTGCTGTTTCCCCTAACGGGGGTCTCTTGACTGCTCCCTCCTCGAAGCACACTCTTACCTCACCTTCTCTGACCGCAGCTTGCCTTGGTTTCCTCAGCCCCTGTGGCTGCTGCTTGCTCAGAAGGGGTTCCCTGGGTTGCGGGGCCCCTTTCCTCTCTCTTAGCTTTGTGCATGACCTCTCCCAAACCAGCAACCTCCAGCACCACAAGCAATGAGTGACCTGTACTTCCCAAATCTCTCTCCTGGGCCTCACTCCGCTACCCTCCTGCTGTCAGAAGTTGAGAAACTTCTCTCCCCAGTCCCCTCCCCATTCCACCAATCCTCCTCTGAAAATGGTTTTTCAGGGGCTGTTGACCCAGGGACAAACTCAAGACCGCTCAGTGAGGGGTTCTGCCCACTTTCCTGCAGCCCTGCTGAGGACTCCAGCCACTTAACTCAGGGGACAGCGTCATGGACCTTATCGTGGCATCTCATCCACATGATTCTTGTGGATTCCCCCCGGTATCCCTGCCTTCTCTCTGTCCCTTCGGACTAGTCTTAAATACAGGCCTCACCGCCAGGAGCGTCACAGCTATTACTGAGCACTGGCCAGGATCAGGCATTGAGGGCTTTGCCTGTATTCTCATTTTTTTTCCCATGACAACCATGGGAGCAAAATACTATCATTATCTCCATTTCCTTTTTTTTTTTTCTTTATAAAGACAGGGTCTCACTATTTTGTCCAGGCTGGTCTCAAACTCCTGAACTCAAGCTACTGTCCTGTCTTGGCCTCCCAAAGTGCTGGGATTACAGATGCAAGCCACTGGGCATGGGCTGCTACCTCCATTCCAATGATGAGAAAAGTGAGCTATGGAGAGTTTAAGTAACCTGCTCAGGGATGGGTAGTTATACAGTTACCAAAGTCTTAGAGCTGGGATTGGAATACAAGGTAATCTGATTCAACTGTGGATCGTATACCCTAAACCACTCTGCTACATGGCAATTTTACCTCTTACCAGAATCACCTCTAGGATAAAGTCCACACCTGCCTGCGAGGGTCCTCATGTATAGTTCAGACACACCATTTCAGTCCTAGGATCCAGTGTGTTCAGTTGGTGCCCTCCCACGCTGCATCCTGACTGCACTCCTCCGCTGCCCACGTTCACACCTTCACCATGTCTTCTTGCTACCCAGAGCCTCAATCCCACCTCCATGTGTTGAAATGCTCCCAGCCTCCAAGGCCTCCTCAAAAGCCTCTTCCTCTGTGCAGGGTAGGTCATGCAGTATGACGCGGGACAAGCCTGTGGCGATGGGGAGAGGGCAGGCCTGATGACATGGTTCTTGCCCTTCCAGAAGGTGACTGGGGGATCCAGACCCCTCACGGTGGCCTGTGCCCTCATCTGTAAGACGGAGGGGCTGAGACTAGATCATCTTTAGGAGCCCTTCTTGCCCTAACAGTCTGAGATCCTACTGCTTTCACAATCCCCCAAAATGGAGGTAAAGTTGCCTTTTTAAATCCCTTTAACGTTCACAGAATGGAGAGAATGTCAGGGCTGGGAAGGACTTCAGAGGAAACTAATCTCAGCCCCTCACTCCCCTCCCCCCGACCCCAGGCCTGGCAAACCATCTGGGGAGTGGTGGGAGGAAGGCAGTGCTCTCTGCTCCACCAAGAACCCATCTCAGCAGGTCCCCAGCCCCGCAGAGAAGGGGTGGGAGGAGCTGGAAGGGCAAAAGCTGCAGAACCTGGCTCTGGGCCTGGCCTGGGCTGCCCAGCTCCAGGAGGCCTCAGTAGTTTTCCACAACCAGCAGGCCAGCAGCCCAGGACATGTGCTCCCCTCTCCCATGGCCCCCCACATTCCTCTGCACATTCAGGCAGCAAAATGGCATTCAGGGCTCTGTTGGGGGTGGAAACAGACACACACAAAGACTCACAGATACAGGTTCAGCCATAAACACACAGACCCAGAGAGATAATGCAGATCCTGGCAGGGTCAAAGTGCTCAGACATGAACAGCACCCACAGATACACCCACCCCGCCAGAGCCACCACGACCATTCTCAGAGGCATGTGTGTGTCAGAGCATCACAAAGATATTCATCCTGTGCAGACACACAGGCACATGCGTAGCGGGCAGTCATGTGCCCACTCAGCAGTCGCCCCCATGCCCCTGCCATCCGCCCTCCTCCCCTGAGCCCCTGCACTCTTTGTCTAGGTCAAATCTTGGGCAAGGAATGGAAAAAAGTCCCAAGCTGCCCCAGTTGTGGGAGTCAGGACAGAAGCCAGACAGTCCGGGGAACCAGCTGAGCATTTTTCCCTGCTGAGAAGGCCCCTTTTTTCAATTCCACAGAATTCACGGGACCCATCCTGTTCCCCAGAGGCCAGGGTGAGGCTGAGTGCTGGATGCTGGATGCTGGATGGTTCCCCAGCCCACTTCATGGCTCTATCTCCAGCCTCTAGGGTTCCAGCTCCATCCCCAGCTGCACGGAGAGGGCAGAGGTGCTTCTTGAAAGTCATTTCCCAGATGCATTGCCCTCCAGTCCTCTGTCCAGCCACCTGGCACCTCCACCCTCACCCCATCTCCCTCCTTCAGCCCCACGTCTGACCTCCAGGAGATTAACGGAACTCATTCCCCGGCTCCACTACACAGAACCAACTAGACGCAAGGCCTTGAGCAGGGGGACCTTGTGACTTAGGCCCATGCCAAGCCTCTGGCTGGATGTCCAATGAGCACCTGGGGTCAGGGGTCTGCTGGGACAGCCTGGCCCCCATGTTTGGAGTGGGCAGTCTTGGGCTCCAGTCCCAGCCTCACTCCTTGTCTTAGGACGTTGGGCAGGTGGCTTCAACTCTGAGCCTCACAGTCCCTCATTTATAAATTGATACCAATAATGCCACCTACCTCTCAACAACAAATACAGAGTTAATTTAGAACTCTGGCTTTAACCAAGAAACAGGTTGCACGACTTGGGCCAGTGATTCGACCTCTCCTGGCCTCGGCTTCCTTGTCCTCAACGGTAGCCCTTGCCACCCTGGATGTACAGAGCAGGTGGCCTCCCGGGGGGCCTCCCATCAATGGGCTCCCCTCCTCTGCGCCCACCTCGCCCCCAGCCCCGCTCCCTGTTCCCACGCCTGGTCCCAGCCTGCGGGGCTGTCAGCCGGAAGGGATTTGCAGCCGGAGAGGAATCAGCTGGGTCTGCACAGAGGCCGCCTTGTCCCGGTGGGGACCCGAGCCCGCGCAGTCACGTTGCTCTGCAGGCGGCCGTGGTGCCAGCGCCCAGCCCGCCCCCGCCCGGCCCGGGTGTGCTTCAAGGGCCGGCGCCGGATTTCCTGGCCCCGCGCCCAGCGCCCCGCGGGCTGTTTAGGGGCGGGCGGTGCCGGGAGTGCAGGGCCTCCGAGGGCGCACAGCTTCCGCCCCAGCTCCCGCGCCGGGTGGAAGGGGTCGAGGCGCACACGTCGCCTGCCCTCTCCCACCCCAGCCTTGCAAACTGGACGCCCCTCCCCTTTCCCCCAGAGGGAACAGGCCTGGCCTCCCCCTTCCCTAGCCGCAGTCATCCCGATCGATGATCAAACATTTCTGCAGAAAACGTCGGAACTTGGAAGACCTCTCTGGATAAGCCTCACTGAGGCTGGGTGGGAAGGAGGGAGGCCTCCCGAGTCCATTCCCGGTGTGGGCCCCACATCTGAGTCCGTTGTAGGCATGGAATCAGGATGTTCTGGGTCTGGGTTGGAAGCCGATCCAAATGGACCCGGTTGGGGTGTTGGGATCTCCTCTTTGTGTTCAGGGTGGGTGCTGGGACCCTCTCTGGGTGCTCGCATTTGGATGCTGGGATCTTCGCGGAGTTTCTAGATGGCGTTGCAGGGACCCAGTACTGAGTCTGCAATGGAAACAGCCTGTGTAGACGCGTCTGGGCCAGGTGCTGGGACCTTTTCTCTGTGTTCAGAGCCCATCTGTGAGTTCTCTCAGGGTCAGTGGTTGGGGCTTTCGCTAGTGAGGGTGTTGGAGCCCAGCCGGCGTGGGGTTCAGTGTTGGGTTCTTCTCTGGGTGTCGAGTCTGGGCTTGGGACATGCCCTTGAGGATCAGGCCCAAGTGTAAGCAGCCACTCCAGGTTTGTCTGAGACTCCTGAACAGGGATACAGTGTCCAGCCCCAGACCCTCGCATTGGCCTGAAGGCAGACGTCACTGCTAAGCCCCTGCGCTTCTTCACCAAGATCACTACGGGAGCAGCAAAAAGAGGGGAAGGAGGGACCCGGCAGCTCAGCTTGACACCCATCTCTTCAGAACCCAGGAATTGGAGGCAGACCTTAGACTTGAGCTGGAGTCAGTCAGGACCTCACTCTGACCAGAGACACGTCCCTTCCCTTCTCTAGCCTCAGCTTCCTCCCCAATAAAATGAAAAGTTGGATTTTATATTCTCCAAGGCCCCTAGGGCACCCTCTCCCTGGTACACACGGAAGCGCACACACGGGCGCATTACTCAGTCCAGCCTTCCCACCTTGCCCATGCGGATCTTCCAACCTAGAATACCCTGTCTCTTTCCTCTCTCCCCAGTCTCTACCAGTCCCTCAAGCCTCTGCCCCTACTTTTTCCAGGCGCAGACTTGGAGCCCTCCTGCCCCGAGACCACAGGCAGCCACAGAGCTAGCCTGACTCTTCTGACTCTCTCCATCAGGCTGGGAGCTCTCTGAGCTTGAGGCCCTGTCTGCTCCTGGCTCCCACCCTGAGACGTCGTTCTAGAGGGGCCTGAGGTCCCAAGATCAGCTCAGCCACCACCCCAGACTTGCAGTTGACCCTTTAAGAAGAATCTCTTTAGTCTCTAACACCCTGGATGGCGGGTGGGCACTAATCGGATTTGAGAGCCTGTCTCCTGCCCACCCCAATCCTCCTTTCCAGGCCACTGCACCCATGTGACAGCCAGTCTGGAGCAGCAGGGAGGCCTCAGGACCCTGTGGGTCCAGACAGGTAGTTGGGAGACTGTCTTCCCAAGGCTCTCTCTCCTACGTGGCTGTATTCCCAGCACAGACAGAAGTTAGAAACCCCAGAAAGCAGGAGTAATCTAGGCACTTACCCTGTACTCCTGACCAACTGGCACAGTGGAGCATGTGCGCATGAGTACCCACATGTGTGTATGTGGGAACACATATGCACACACACACACACATCTCAGAGAGGGAGCTGAGCCAGATTCTGGGCTAGGCACTTCCCAAACAATATTTCTTAGATTTGAAAGCAGCCTTATAGGAATCATTAGCCATATCGGCAGAGGGGAGGCTCAAAAAAAAAAGGGTCTAATCTGAGACCACATAGCTGATAAACGTGGCATCCGAATTCCAAGCCATGTGCTTCGCACAGCACCACCCTGCTGCTCTCTCACACACACGCACAGGTGCACACACAGCCTTCACACTCTTGTAGACAACCCCCAAACCAGTTGTTGTGTATCAAAGCGGGAAGGAGACTTAAAAGATCGTCTTGTCTTGTCCCGTCCATTCTATTTTACGGAAAAAGAAAGGGAAGGGATTTAGGTTTTCAAGAGTTATGAAACGGCAGAACCAAGACGGACATCCACTTCTTTGTTGTCACACCGAGTCACATGTATACACATCCACAAACCACAGAGTTTACTCATAGACTCACACACAAACCCGAGAGCATACCCATTAATGTACACACACAAACCCGCAAACCCATGAGCATACCCACAGACATTCACCCTTCACACACACACACATACATGGACAGAGAGTCACATATGCACACACACGTACACTCATTCCCACACAATTCTCATACTCACATATCTACTCACACACATGCCATAACACACACCCATGTTCCCTCACTCCCACACTCACATGTACCCACCCTCTTGATGCAAAAGAGGTAAATTGATCCTGATAGGGGCCCTGCACAGATAAGGCTGGACCCTGGAGTGGGGGTGCACATGGAACCTTTAAGAGGGGGTGCCTTGGAACCAGCGAGGCACTGTGTGGGTGTTCCCTGGCGTTGCCGTCTGCAGCCCTGGAGAGTGCATTCTGCCAGCAGCTCCCTACAGGCCCAGGCAACCCGCCCCACATCACCTTGGCCAAGCCCAGCAGGTAGCCCCAGAAAATGTCAAGTCATGGGCCAAGGGTGTTTGGGCCAGGCTGGCAGCAGGACTGGTCCCAGCTTGTTCACTAATATTTATCTTCTGCCTGGAGCCCTTTGAGGGACTCTCCTCCCTCCATGGGCCAGACCCTGAGTCATGAGGCCTTTTCCTACACCCAAGTGATGATGAGGATTGAGGCACCAGGATTTAGGGACAGAGACCCAGAGCTGCTAACGGGGTTTACCAGGGTTGGTGAGCTAGCTAACTCAGGCTTCTGCATGACACTTTGAGATGGGCCAGTTAAGCCAACCAAGTCTTTCTCGGTGACTGAAACACTATGTACGTATCAAATACAGCCAATCTCAAAACCTAGTCCATAAGGAAGGGAGCTGTCAAAGTCTTCTAATAGAGGAGAACTCGGAGGGAAGCAGACTAGTGGACCAGAGGGGAAGCCACTTAAGCTGGGTCTTGAGGGGTGAGTAGGAATTCACAAAGAAGCTTTTGAGGCAGAGAGAAAAATGTTTCAGAGAACAGCTGAAATGTGGACTGAAGTAGAGGGTAGGGTGAAGGAATAGAAGATGAGGCCAGTTAGAGTCAAGCACTCAGCAAACATTTATCAAGTATCTGCTGCATGCTGGCTGATGTCATGTAAAATACAAGGACCTGGGTCTCTTAAGGAGCTCAGGCTCAAAGTTCCCAAATTTAAGTGTTTTCAGGTACCAGGAAGGTGATCTAGATGAGTAAAAATGGAGGACATGGGTTAATAGGGACTAGTGGTGTTTGCTTCTAACAGGAGAGCCCATGTCCTGTCGAAAGCTTTTAAATTCAAGAGTATTTGTCACGTGGGAGGCCAAGGAGGGAGGATCACTTGAGCCCAGGAGTTCAAGACCAGCCTGGGCAACATAGCAAGACCTCTTCTCTACTAAAAATATAAAATAAAAATTAGCCAGGTGTGGTGGTGCACACCTATGGTCTCAGGTACTCAGAAGGCTAAGGTGAGAGGATTCCTTGAGTCCAGGACTTTGAGCCCACAGTTAGCTATGATCCAATCACACCACTGAACTCCAGCCTGGGCAACAGAGTGAGACCCTGCCTCAAAAAAGGTGGCTTGTGCCTGTAATCCAAGCACTTTGGGAGGCCAAGGAGGGCAGATCAGGAGGTCAGGAGTTTGAGACCAGCCTGTCCAATATGGTGAAACCCTGTCTCTACTAAAAATACAAAAATTAGCCGGGCATGGTGGCATGCACCTGTAGTCCCAGCTACTGGAGAGATTGAGGCAGAAGAATTGCTTGAACCAGGAGGCGGCTGTTGCAGTGAGCCAAGATCGCGCCACTGCGCCGCTCCAGCCTGGGCAACAGAGAGAGACTCCGTCTCAAAAAAAAATCTGTCTATCCTGTGGCAGCTAGAAAAAAAAAAAAATGCCTGCATTGTGGACTAGGTTTAGAATTAGACCTTGAATTTGCAGCCTCAGGTTCTAGACTCTAGACCCTAGAATCTGGAGAAGGCTTGCAGGTGGAGATAAGGAGTCCAATCCTGACGCTGTAGGTGGCCTAAGACCTATAGAAGTTTCTTGCCATGAATGGACATTTGTCATAGGAACCTCCCAGAAAACAAATCTTTCACACTGTGACTGCTGGACATGACAGAACAGTGTGTGTGCTGCCCAAGATCCCAAGGACAAGGACAAGGTTTTCCTATACCCTATCACAACTGTGTCCTGGCCAGGGCCACCGTCTTCACGCGCCACACCATCTTCACCCCTTCTCCTGCTCCACACCCAATTCCTCCTCTATCTACCCACATCTTAGATAGACTGACCAAATTGGGTCCCCCCACATTCTGACCTAAGGCCACCACAAAAGGGCAACCCCCTACACACACACACACACACACACACACACACACACACTCACTCCCATCCGAGGAGAATGAGGAGATGCTCTGTCAGCCCTGTCCCTGGCCTTCCTCACAAAGCCCCTCTAGCTGTGGGCACTGGGGAGGTGGCCTCCATTCTGCAGAAGTGAGTGGCCTGGGAGGAGGAAGTGTCCAGGCCATAGAGGCAGAGGCCATCAAGTAAATGACGTTGCATTTCGCTAATGTTTATGTGTGTTGGTCTTTTTCTAAAAGTGTGAAAAGGTTGTTGGACATCAATTGAGAATTTCTTGATTCTAAGCGTGGGCCAAACTCAATTTTGCTGGGTGACCTCAGGGAATTCCCTGCCCCTTTCTGAATCTCAGTTTCCCTTCTGTAAAGTGAGGGATTGAACTAGTTGGTCTAGAAGTGATTTTCTCTGTGTTCCATCTCATGGAAATGTCAGAACAGCTTTAAGATGAAAATGCTGGACTTGGTGTCCTGGGTCTCCCGAAGTCCCATGGGACACCTGGGGACTAGGTTGATGTCCAGGCAGGGATGGGGCGTACCTAGGTTAGATGCAGTTCTGCCATTGCATGGGGCAGGAGGGGGTCATGGCCAGGCATCCAGCACAGCCACCTTCCCTCCCCAACACACATGCAGACCCCGGATGCTGAGCTCTGGAGCCCAGAAGCTTCACTGGGCAGAAACGGGCCCCCTTCCCACTCCCCACCAGCTGCAGCCTCTCTTCTGGATCCTCATTAAATTATTCTGCCCCACCGGTCCCAGGCTCAGGCTGCGTTTGATGTGTGCCCATCTAGCATCTGAGGCCAAGACCAGGCCTCTCACACCAGGACAGGCTGATGGGCTCTGACAGCTTCCATGGGGCCCCGTGGTGGCAGGAAGACCAAGGCCCACACTCACACCCACAGAGACACATGCTCAGACCCGTGCACAACCACAGATATTTTCCTACACGTTTATAAGCTGTGTGACTGTGAGCACGTTACTAACTTCTCTGGGTCTCTGTTTTCTTTCCTGCAGAATGGGAATAATAGTACACCCTGTCAATTAAGGAAAATAGTGAGAAAAGTCTCAATCATTTTAGGAGGTTGATTTGCCAAAGTTAAGGACACACCCAGGAGACAGGTTTATGCGTTTCTTTGAAGGTAATTTTCAGGGCTCCCAATTTAAAGGGGAAAGGGTGGGATATTGAGAAGTACACCGTTTTCCTGTAAGTGAATCCGAATTTTTTATGTAAGATGGCATAAACAAAGGGGCAGAGGAAAAATGGGAGGAATCTGCATTTTCCATAAAATAACACAGACACAATGGGGTAAGGGAACAATCAGATATGCATTTACGTCTGATGGGCTGGGGTGACTGCCCCGTAAAGATAAGCTATCAATATGCATTGCCATTGTGAAGTTTTAACAGCTCACTAGGAATTTCCTTGTTGGCAAAATATGGGGGAGGCAGGTAGCTTTTCATCTTGCAGCCATCTTTTTTTCTTTTTTTGAGATGAAGTCTTGCTCTGTCACCCAGGCTGGAGTGCAGTGGCATGATCTCGGCTCACTGCAACCTCCGCCTCCCAGGTTCAAGCGATTCTCCTGCCTCAGCCTCCCAAGTAGGTGGGGTTACAGGGGTCTGCCATCACACCTGGCTAATTTTTGTATTTTTAGGAGAGACAGGGTTTTACCATGTTGGCCAGGCTGGTCTTGAACTCTTGATCCAGGTGATCTGCTACCTCGGCCTCCCAAAATGTTGGGATTACAGGCGTGAGCCACCGCGACCCGCCAGCCATCTTATTTAGGAACTAAGAAGGGGAGGCAGGTTTGTGTGACTCAGTTCCCAGCTTGACTTTTCCCTTCAACTAAATGCATTTGGGGTCCCAAAATTTAATTTCCTTTCATAACGCCTAGGGTTATGTGGCTTAAAAAAAATTCAGTACTTAATCACTTACAATAGCACCTGGCACATCATAATTCAACAAATGCCAGCTGTTGTCTCTTGCCCTTCCTTTTCACACCCTTTGCCTCAGCCACAACAAAATCATTCGGTTTCCTAGACATGCTAAGCCGCTACATGCTTCCAGTCCTTTTCATATAGTGTTCCCTCTATTTGGAGCACCTGCTCCCACTTCCTCCTCCCTGCTATGCACCTAGTGAGCTCTTATTCACCTTTTAAAGCTCTGCTCAGGTGGCTCTGCCTTTGGGAAGCCCTCCCCGTCCTGCACCAGCAGAACTGATCACTAACTCCTTTGTGTTCCAACCCTGTCCTGAATTGTCCATTTCTCTAGCCTGTGAGCAACTCAAGGATGTGGAGCCTTGTAAAATTCATGTCTTGAATCCGGTGCCCAGCGCTGGAAATGGATCATCATGAGCATCAGTGGCATGTGGAGGAGTTCATTGTGCTACATCATGGTGAGGTATAAACAAGAAGCACTTGTGCAACTGATTGTTAACCAAATGCATATTTTATAAAGACAAACACATTTTAAAGAGACATTTCTAAACATATTGGAGTGGATTCCTAGAGTGAGTAAAGGAGTGAGAAATGAGCATGAGACTCTGGGAAGAAGGAGAAAAATTACATCAGCACAGGGGAGGGAGTATGAGGTGCTCAACTGTATGCATCTGAAGTCCAAACAAACGGAAACAAAAAACCAAAAACATGCAAGGGTACCATTTTAACCGCTTTCACAGTTGAGGCAATCAGCTAGTTATACAGGCATTCTTTTGTTTAGATCTTGATTTTATGGTCCCTAGACAGCATCATTGTTGATAGCTTTCCTTAATGCAGAGAAAGTAGAATTTTCATTTGATGTGCATCCCCACCCCTCTGTTGCATGTACAGAATCACATAATGAAGCCCTGATTGGAGTCTGAGCCATGTTCTCCCTAAGAATGGGAACTTAAAGGCTTCTCCAGGGCAGATCCCGTGACTTCCATGTCCTATAGATGAATGAATGAATGAATGGGTATTGAACAAGGAAGGGAAAGAAGACACAGAAAGAAAGGGAGGGCCTGTCGCAGTAGCTCACGCCCATAATCCCAGCCCTTTGGGAGGCTGAGGCGTGTAGATCGCCTGAGGTCAGGGGTTCAAGACTTGCCTGGCCAACATGGTGAAACCCCGTCTCTACTAAAAATACAAAAATTAGCTAGGTGTGGTAGCACACACCTGTAATCCCAACTACTCGGGAGGCTGAGGAAGGAGAATCGCTTGAATGCGGGAGATGGAGGTTACAGTGAGCCGAGATCACACCACTGCACTCCAGCCTGCATGAGACGGGAGTAAGACTCCATCTCAAAAAAAAAAAAAAAAAAAAAAAAAAGTCAGCTAGGGATGAAGAAATGGAAAAAAAGATTCTACGGAAATCTCAGGATAGGAGGATGTTCCCAGAATCTTCTCTTTCTTTTGACCCTTATCCAGGGCATGAATCCCGAGCAGGGCAGCAATCACAAGATAGCACTCTTAAGAATCCAAACCCAGATAGGACACTCAAAACCCCCACTTCGCTCCAGGAAGGATACTGAGGCTGGCCCCCGAGCTAATGACAAAGATAGTAACAACTGCTGTGCTGCTTTGTACAGGATTAAATGGCTTTCATCCATTTAATCCCTTTTAATTATCATATCAAGTATGCATGTTAAGAAATTATCGGCTGGGCATGGTGGCTCACGCCTATAATCCAAGCACTTTGGAGGCCAAGGTGGGTGGATCACCTGAGGTCGGGAGTTCAAGACCAGCCTGACCAACATGGTGAAACCCCATCTTTAAAAAAAAAAAAAGAAATTATCATTTTACTGGCGAGACTACTGAATCTTGCTTAAAGTATAACTTATTTGACACTCAGTAGCAATAATCACAGCAACTTTTTTATTCAACTTTTTGAATACTCACTCCATGCCAGACCTTGTTCAAGCACTTTGTAGGCTTAACTCATCTGCCCCCACAACAGCCTCTGAGCAGCAGTCATTGTCCCCAACTCACAAATGATAAACCAAGAGGCAGACAGTCACACAGCTAACACGTGGGGACCTGGCGAAGGAGGTGAAGCAGCCTGACTCTAGTTTATTTACTCTCTTCACCCCCAGACTATGCTACCTTTTGTGAAGCAGAAATGGGGAGGGTAGACCCCCCATGTGGATTGGGTTTGGTGGAGATAGGGCAGCTAGATCCCTTGATATTTGGGGAGCTGGGTCCCTGCCAGCCAAATGGCAGCCCATTGAGAATGAGTTCAAGGACATAGAGAGTCAGTTACTGGTCCTACTGGGGCCCCTTGGTCTGCCTGCCCTCTCCTCCAAAGGGCACCTAAGCCTGGGGAGATGGGAGAGGCTGCCTCCCTCCCCCTTTCCCAGCCAGAGCTGTGTGAGCTAATCCGGGGAGAAGACACATTAGTTGAAAAGAATCAGTTCCTGCCTGCTCTGCTGAGTCAGCAGGAAGTACAGCTCTGGCTTTGCCAGCTACGTGAGCCCCTGCACGCCGGCCACGACTGCCTCCCCGCCGCCCCAGCCCCAGAGCGGCCCCTGCCATCCATCAGCATACCCTCACGTGCCTCATTCCTGCTGACCTGCCTATAAAGCACCCTCTAGCTCAGCAATCCTGAGCCTCCCTCTCTGTCCACTTTCCCAGCAACAGACCTGTTTTCAGCACCATCCCCACAGACCTCCAGAAAAAAGCCATCTCTGCCTGCACAGAGAATTAATTCTCACCAGGATTGCAGCAGGTGGAAAGAAAGGCTTCGGGGGAATGTGGTAAGGCACTTTCCCCACGTCCAACATGCTGTCGGCTCCAGAGAAGAGAGCCTGTAGTTGGCTCATGGTATCTAAAGGTCCCTGCCAGAACCTGTACCACTCTGTGCAATCCCCACCATTCTGGTCATCATCTCTGCCTCTTCCACTGCTACTGTCACCAACTTCCCACCACCCTCCCTACTACTGCCACTATTGCTGGAACCACCACCTCTGGTGCCACTACCATCAGCCATGACAGCAAGACTACCATCAAGTTCACCACTCACACTAGCACTCATGCCACTACCACCTCCATCAGTGTCACCTACTGAGATAGGCAGGTGTCACCAATAGCATTAAAGACGTTACTGTAACTAGCACAAACACCAATACCACCATTATCACCAACAAAAAGCATCATTAAAATCATTTTGACCAACAACTCCTACACCATCCTTATACCAACCCCATTCTCAACACCATCAAACATAATTGTCATTTTACCATCAAAACTATAACCATCACTTGCAATGCTAACACCATCACCCTACATTTACCACTGTCACCATATCAACATCATTATGCCCTCACCATCACCATCATCGTCACACTACTCACCACCACCGTCGTTACCATAACTGCAGTCAACATCACCACTAAACATCATCATTGGTACCACTACCACCATAGTTACAACCAATACCAAGGCTGCCATAACCACAGCCAATACCCCCATCACTATAACCACCATATAGTTGTCAGCAGTACCTCCACCACCATGAACATGCTATTACCCCCAACACGGTCACCATGAACACACCTCTCCATTAGAACAAGAAACTGTTGCTGTTTATCTGTACCCATTTCTTTCTTTTTGTTTTTTTTCCGAGACAGAGTCTCTCTCTGTCGCCCAGGCTGGAGTGCAGTGGTGCGATCTTGGCTCACTGCAACCTCCACCTCCTCGGTTCAGGCCATTCTCCCGCCTCAGCCTCCTAAGTAGTTGGGACTACAGGCACGCTCCACCACGCCCAGCTAACTTTTATATTTTTAGTAGAGACGGAGTTTCACCATGTTGGCCAGGATGGTCTTGATCTCTTGACCTTGTGATATGCCCACCTTGGCCTCCCAAAGTGCTGGGATTACAGGCATGAGCCGCCACACTCGGCCATCTGTACCCACTTCTACACCAGACAGAATGTCACAACAACAGTGAGAGAAAAAAAGCAAAGCTCTAACTGACTGTTCTGATCATACAGTGATATGCCCACTTGCTTTCCCTTCATGTCCCCCTTTGAACAGACATGACCGTTTCACTAAATTGATTCATTTAATGATTCATAGAGGAACAGGCATGCATGCCTGAAAAACACGGGAGTGGTCACGGGACTCACCCCCTACTGCCTGTGACATCAATCAGCCCAGCTCCCAATACACCCTTCTCCCTCCCACCTCCCCCAGACATTCCAGGCCACTGCAGATTTGTCTGCCCCTCCAATGTAGATTGTCTTCCCTTTGCTCCCTTAATTTTAAACTTCCTCTAGGGCAGAACAGCTTGTGGAAAGAACCCGTGCTTCTTCTTAGATGCGTTGCATGCTGCTTTATGACAGAGAATTGAACTGTTTCCCAGAGAACTCTGCAAACAAGTGTTTAAAACGCGCTTTTGAAGGATGTTTCTTATAATCATGTCTATGACTTATTGTGAGGGGATTATCTATATACATGTTTAAGAGCTGAGAGTCAGAGCCATGGATTCCAGACTTGGTCCCACAACTAACTCTATGTGTGGCCTTGAGAAACTCACTTTTTTCCCCTCCATCCCAGTTTTCCCACCTAGAAAAGTATGACCTTCTGACTCTGCTGCTTTAAAGGTTTTTTTGAGCTGAGCCACTCCTAGGATAGGTCTGAGTCCTTTTTCCAGAAGGTCCTTTCGAATGGAAAAGCAGCATGTCAAGTCTGATTGGTTCCCCATCCCACCAGCCTTAGCTCCCCTGGCCAGCATGTCCTGGGATCTCCAAGGACATCTCCATGAGCCCTGAGATGCTGCTGCCTGGGCAGGGTGGGGCCCAAAGGGTTAAGCCAGTCAGAGCTGTGCGTGAGCAAGTGTCTCAGATGAAAGGTTGGTCCCAGAGAGAACGCCATGTGGCTGTTGTGGTTGGCAGGTCTGGGGAAGTGGGACCAGGCTAGGTCCCGAAGGAAACCACCTCCTGGTCTCACCAGAACAAAGTGGTGTTTTGCAAAAACGCCATTGTTCTTGGGCAAGTCTTTCCCATCTCAACATAAACCAGGAAGCAGTGCTTCCTTTCCTTGGGCGAGACCCCAAGGTCCCCCCACCGGTGGGAGTGGGGGGAGAAGAACAGACTTTTTCCTGATGTGAACGATCTGCAAAGTTCAGCTGAAGAGCAGCAGCCTCTACCTGGCTATATGCAAGGGTGTGTGTGTGTGTGTGTGTGTGTCCTCCTTACACAGGGAGAAAGAAACCGAGGTGGGTCACCTAGTCCTGTTTCTTGTTTCCAAACAGGACTCCGTACCTAAGCCAGACTGTAGCGAGATGTCACCCCATTCATCTCCCCTTACCACTGTGCCACTCAGCCTTTCTCGGTTCCCCAAGCATGGCCGTCGTGTTCCTGTCTTCAGCCTTTGTATGGCTGCTCCCTCTGCCTGGAACTCCCCTGTGCCCTTCACATATGGGCTCCTTCTCATCACCGTGGTCTCTCCTAACCTCAGTGAAGCGAAGCACTATGGAATTCCTTGTTCAGTGTCTGTCCTTCCACCATTCTGTGAGCTCCCTAGAGCAAGGGCTCAGACCTGCGTCAGCGCTGCCCACGCTGCTTCTCCAGCGCCTAGCACAGAACGGCCTCCGTTGTGTGACTGCCTGAGTGTGCTTCCCACCCCATTCCCCACAAAGAAAACAGATCCAGGCTGGGCGCAGTGGCTCCTGTAATCACTTTGGGAGGCCAAGGTGGGTGGATCGCAAGGTCAGGAGCTCAAGACCAGCCTGGCCAACATGGTGAAACCCGTCTCTACTAAAAAAATTAAAAATTAGTCAGGCATGGTGGCACACATCTGTAATCCCAGCTACTTGGGAGGCCGAGACAGGAGAATCGCTTGAACCCGGGATTCGGAGGTGTGGTGAGCCAAGATTGTACCACAGTACTCCAGGCTGGGCAACAGAGTGGGACTCTGTCTCAGAAAAAAAAGCCAAGCACAGTGGGTCATGCCTATAATCCCAGCACTTTGGGAGGCCAAGGCGGACGGATCACCTGAGGCCGGGAGTTTGAGACCAGCCTGACCAACATGGAGAAACCCCGACTCTACCAAAAATACAAAATTAGCCAGGCGTGGAGGTACATGCCTGTAATCCCAGCTACTTCGGAGGCTGAGGCAGGAGAATCACTTGAACCTGGGAGGCGGAGGTTGTAGTGAGCCGAGATCACACCATTGCACTCCAGCCTGGGCAACAAGAGCAAAACTCCCTCTGAAAAGAAAAGCAAAATCAAAGAAAACAGATTCAG
>CAUYQU010077897.1:0-29070 GCA_963574635.1 Cheracebus regulus | reverse complement strand
TCTTCCTCTTTCTCTCTTTCATTCTTTTTTTCTTTTTCTTTTGCTGTGTCTTTCTTTCTCTTTTTCTCTCTTTTTCTAAAATCTCTTCCTCTTTCTCTTTCATTTTTTTCTTTCTTTTGCAGTTTCTTTCTTTCTCCTTTTCTCTCTTTTTCTAAAATCTCTTCCTCTTTCTCTTTCATTTTTCTTTCTTTTGCTGTTTCCTTCTTTCTCCTTTTCTCTCTTTTTCTAAAATCTCTTCCTCTTCCTTTCTCTCTTTCATTCTTTTTATTCTAAAAATAAATAAATTAATTAATTAATTAATTAATTAAAAAAAAGAAGTACTGATCTAGTGAATAACCCCCACCAAGCCACACTGTGGAGGAGCATGTAAAAGATTTTGCTGTTGAAGAGAAAGTCTGGAACTATTAAAAAAAAAATACCACATATTTGTTAATATGTTTATGTTTCATATTAAAAACCTGTTAGAATAGGGGAGAAAAAATTGAAAAAAGCTGGGAAAAATCTAATGAACAGTGGCAGTCTTTTAAAACCCATGTTATTTCATATTGATTTAACTAACCACCTCCAGATTGGTTTTTCATAGATTTGGTTCTGTCCATAAGTAATATTCTTGCCATTAATAGGATAATTAGCCTTTATTTTCAAAATGGTCTGTAATTCTAGTATGGAGTTTTTCTTTCCTCCATCAGTAATTTAAGAGATTTAATATTGGCATGGTTGTCTGTGTTTTGTGTTATTTTTGTTCATTCTTTTATTTATTTTCTTATGTTTACTTTGTGCTAAAGCTTTTGGTATTAATTTTGCTTTATTACACTAGGATTAGATAATGGGTTCTGTAAGGTTTTAAGACTTTGGAATATTGAAGTTTTCTTTGTTCTATTATACTAATTTGTTAATATTCAGTGAAATAGTAAGGTACAATTTCTATAGAGTAAAAAGTTTGATATACATTAATTCAGTCTCATTAATTATTATGCCTGCTATGTCCTTACCTGCCAGAGACTGAGATGATTATGATAGTCTCTCTGTACAGTGCTATTTTTGTCCATTGTTTTCTTGCCATTCTTCAGATTATACATTTTTAATGTATACATTATTAAATGTAGATTAGCTTATACATTTTTAAATGTAAAATGAACATCTTTCCCATTTACTTTTTTTGCTGTGAATTCTACTTTATCATATACTAATATTCTTCTTCTTAGCTTTTTAGATTTATGTGTCTATTATCTTTTTGACCATTTAAAAGAATTTTACATTTTCATATTTTGCTTTTAGGTATCTCTCAGTAGGAGCTTCTGGTTGGAAATTTGTTTGCTGTTCTTTTTGCTGTTTAACAAAATTCAAAATTCTTGTCTTTAAATTTGACATTAACAGCCTAGCACATTGAACCTATAGTACCAGCTACTGGGGAGGCTGGGGCAGGAGGATTGCTTGAGCCCAGGAGTTCAAATCCAGCCTGGACAAGGTAGTGAGATGCTGTCTCAAAAAAAAGTGGGGTGGGGGAGTATATATTTCATACTCTTTCCAAACATCTGATAGTTTCTCTCTGTAGTCCTTTGGAGTTCAGCGCTCTAGAGAAGCCACAAATACGAGACCAGCCTAATTTAAATTTTTTTGGTGTTAATGTGATTTTGACTTTTTAATTTTGGAGATCTTTTTTGCTTTATCCTTATAAAAAAGAGATTATAAAACTGTATTTTGTGGGGGGGGGGAATATCTGATATTTTGCCTACGATGCAGCAAGTTCTTACAATCTATAGGCTCAAGTCTTTCCTGAGTTCAAAAAACTTTTTAAAACATTCTGTTCCTATTGTGGTTATGTATTATAAGTTAGAACCTTACACTCCGTATACCAATCATCTTTTTCTTTAAATATTTGTACTACTTTATCACCTCAGTATTCTGGGAAAATTTCTGAAGCTTGTTCACAAGTCTTTACTTAATTGAGTTTTCTTAATTTGAGTAGTGTTTCCCAACTTTACTGACTTTGTTACAAATTTTAATTTTGCAATTGTAGTTTTAATTTCCTTGCTATATGTCACTTTCTCTGCAGCTCCCCTTTCCTATCAGCCCGCACCTCAGTTTGTTTACTTTGTGTGTTTGCCTGTTCTCTTCTTAAGACATCCTTACTCACTGAGCCCTTGTCCTTTGGATTCCATTTTGATTACTCTGTAGATGTTTTCTGAAGTTTTTTTTTTAATTAAAAACCAAAAAAATATGAACTGCTTCATGACTCTGCATGTCACCCTTGTGGGGAGGCCATGCTAATCTTCTGTGTATTGTTCCAGTTTTAGTATATGTGCTGCCAAGGCAAACACTAAAGTTAAGTTTCTTATATTAAATCATTTCAGAGGTATGTATTTCCTTAGAGGTTTTTTTCTTTTTTCTTTTTTCTTTCTTTACTACATTTTAGAGGAAAGAGTTTTCAGTATATTTCTTTTGCCATATGATTAGTTTTTGTACACCTACCTCCATATTGGTTTTCTTCTGTTACCTATCCTTTATAAGGAGGAAACACTATTCAGATTTAGGGTGTGCTAGCAGTTAGGATGTGAGGATTGCCTCTGACCACCTGTTAATAAGACCACCACTTACAACCCGTTTATGTACTAGAAGAATCCTTGTGCTGGTGGTTTTGTTCATCTGATCTTTTATATTCTCTATTGCCTAAGACATAACTTCATTACACTGTGTTTTAAAAAATGAAATCATGAAGACTGGAAAAGAGAATCTATTTTATTTTTCTTAAGAAAAAAAGGTTAGGCTTTCCAAGCTTTACCTCTTCTTTGTAGCCTTATTAGACCCCTCGTAGGCTGAGCTACATCTCCTTTTCTGTATTCTCAAAACAAAGTCATAGCAGCTTTATCATGTGGTATAATTTAATCACGTGATATGAATGGTTTACTTGTAGTCTTGCCTTTTATGGTTACAAATTCCTTGTGGGGAGTGACTCCTTTTTCATCACCATCTCGGTTGCTTACCACAGTTCCCAAAACTTTATAAGCTATCAGTAAATGTTTCATGAATGATTGAGTAATCAAATTGCTATCTTTGGGAAAATATTAGAATAAACCATCTAATAAGCATGAAATACTAGAAGGAAAAAGCAACTTGGTATTGTAAAGAGGAAATTATACCATATAAGTTTGAGGCAATACACCAGTTTATCTTGGTCTTAAAAAAACAGATGTTCCATTAAAAAAAAAAAAAAAAAGATGTTCCCCTTGAATAATACTGACAAACTAGAAAAATCTTCCCTTGCTTGTGGTACTGTTAAAAAAGCAAACAACTGACTCAGTGGTGATAGCCAGGTGGCTTATACTAAACTCTAGGGGTATTCCCCATACAGCCAGTAGCATTGTTCTCAGAAATCAGATCTAAGACATGTTCTATTTAATATTTAATTTCTCTTCTCTGGATTTAAAAACACTTGATGGCACACTCACCAAATTTTCATGAGAATAATATCAGCAGTTCAATTCAGTGAATTTTTGCCATTTATGTTCTTCAGAGTCGGCTTAATCTAATTCTATACTTTATATTCCACCCACGTATAGGTTTCAGTAGCAAAGCCAGGGATACGCAATGATTATTAGTGTTTACACAGAGTGCATAATCAAACCATGAGTACTTTTCCCCCCATCTCCAAGGTGAAGTGGTATCTGCGACCCAATTTTAGGGACATTAAAATACAGAAAAACGTGTGCTTTGGAATCAATGAAATATGGAACTATTATGTTCTGTAAAATAAGAATTTTAGTGTTACAGGGTATTTGATACTTATTACATGTCTGGAATTAGAATAAGTAAACTATGGCATATTCGTTTGATAGAATATATGTATCTTTCAAGAATTATGCTCATGTGAAAGAATACATGTGATTACAACTTTTTAAAGCAACTATTTTCATAGAAAATAGTTAAACAGAATTAACAGCAGAGTAGTAACAGTGGTTGTATTTTGGATGGTAGGCCTTGCTAAAATATTTTTTAATTTCCAGATTTTATTCTATAAGTTGTGGCAGTGGGGTGGTTTATAACACTTATCAGGGGATCATTTTGAAATAATTCATGCTATACTAATTTCCTTTTTTTGAAATTTCTAGACTGTTATAAAGGTAATCTGAAATACTTCACTGAAATTTGAATGTTTCAGTGATATCCTTGGTGGAATGATGGAGAAGATGGTTGGATGAAAGTGTCATGAACTAGATTAGGGATCAGCAGATGATAGGTCTCTCTACCCATTAGTCACTCAAATTCAGGATAACAAATCAATGAAAATATTTAGTTGTTACAGTATGTCCTGACTGCTAAACACAATTAATAACCTAATGTCAAAATAAGAATTGCTTGTGCCATGTGTCTGCAAAGGATAGAACCAGAACTAGTAAACAGTGAATTTTCCAGTACTGAGAGCAGGAATGGACTGATCAGCAAGGTTCTGAATTGCCTTTCATTAGAGATACTCAGTTATAGGTTGGGCAGTCACAAGCAAGGATTAAAACATAAAATGGGTGGCTGAATTAGATGACATTCAGAGCTCCTTCCAACACCAATATTGTATAACTTTCAGAGACCCTAATAAGGTTTTAAAAACTATTTCACTTTGTGAAGTAGTAGCTGTTTGGTAGGCAACAGGTTGCATTGTGACAAAGCTGTTCTAAGTGACTATAGGATTCATTAAAATAAGACTGCTGTGTGCAAGTCACTCACAGACATGTAGGCAGCATATAAACAAGTAAGACGTTGTTTTGTTGTTCTTTAATGAAGTTTTTATTAAAGTATATAAATAACAAATACCTGATCGAATAAAGGTCAGTGTGATGAGAGACATATAAACAAGAACTATGAGGATTAAAATAAGGGAATTATATATTGAGAATATCAGGAAAATGCCAATAATATTTAATTTTTCTAAGTTGAAAAATCTCCCCAGTGCCCAGTGCTAAAATGCCACGTATGTTAGTCTGTTTAGGGTTGTTAAAAAGGAATATCTGAGGCTGAGTACTTTATAAAGAACAAGGTTTATTTGGTTCATGATTCTGATGTATAGGAAAGTATAAGATTGGGCCACATCTGTCATCTGTCAAGGGCCACAGGCTGCCTCACTCACAGCAGAAAGTGAAGCGGATCCAGGTTTAGAGAGATCACATGGTGAGAGGAAGCAGGGGAGGGAAGAGGTCCTGGGCTCTTATGAACAACCAGCTCTCACGAGAACTAATGGGATAAGAATTCACTTACCTCACACTCAGTGAGAGCATTAATCTGTTCACCAGAGATCTACTCCCATGACCCAGACACCTCTCTTTAGGCCCTCACCTGTAATATTAAATTTCAACATGAGATTTTCTGGACACACATCAAAACTATAGCACTATGCTTTGGCATTGGAATAAATGATATAATAATTAGGTTCTCCTCCGACATGGAACTCACCAACTACTCTTTTTTTAATTTTGTAACACTAAGAAGAATTCAGGTTAGAACCAAGGAAGACTCAGAGAAGCTAATCTCGGGTTGCCAGAATGTAATCTTAAGACCTTTCTTGGGTTCCATTTGATTTTGAATTTCACATAGACTTTCTCCTTTCCACCATAATCTCAATCCTCCTCTTACACTCTTAGAGGCACCAGAAGTCAACCCATCCTAAAGCATTTTATGGTCTCTACGGTGGTTTCAGATAGAGTGTATGTATTTAATTTAAACTCATCACCAGAATATACTATGAAGTAGTAGTGTTTCATATTTGTATTATGTATAATATTAACATATTACATATGTTATATTACATATATGGAATATACCATATTTAGAGAAAATAGCTTCGAAGCAATTTAGTATGTTTTAATATAATACAGTCTAGGTTGTGTATTTAATAACTGACAGACTTCTTGTTGCAATGAAAGGAAAGAGTAAAGGGAAGCAAAGCAGAGACGCTTGACCTCGGCAAAAGTGGTTATGGTAATAGTGTTGAAGGTGGAAGCCAGATTAGAGTGGACGGTGAAACACTGAAGGTAGCAAGTACAGACAACCCTTTTGTAAAGTTGAGCCCTGGAAGGGAGGAAAGAGAACAGTAACTGAAGGGCAGATGTCAAGTCCAAGGGGAGGTTTTTGTGCTGCTGTTGGCTTTTTTAGTGAAAGAGCTGTGAATGGCACATGCCGATGAGAAGGAGCCAGTAAAACAGGAGAGGTTGAAAACACAGTCAGGAAAAGGAATAAACATGAAGTTTTCCCCCAAAAAAAGAAGAAAGAAGGGATGATAATACAAAACATAGGTGAGGGATGGCTTTTGATGGGTTGGCTTTTGATAGGATGAGAGGATGGGTCAGTTGCAGGAAGGTGTGATAGAGGGAAGTTCCTGAGGGAAGATATTGTCTGAAGGCAGTCTTCTGTATAAAGGATATGGGCTCATCTGCTGAGAATGAAGAAAATTAGAGTTTGATTTTTCTCTGTAGCTGGTAATGTTTTATGAAGGTAGAATGAAGATTACAGAATAGGTGTCTTTATCTCTGATGTCAGTAAGGCCTAAAATGTAGGCTGCAGGCGGGGAAGAAAGAATCTATATAGAGCACTATCTTCCTTCCCTATTTCACCACCACTAGTTGAACCTACCACCCATCAAGACTGCTGAAAACCTGGTGAAATTGTCATTCAGGACCACTGCCCCCCACAACCATGTGATCTGCAGATAAAAGATAGCTTTAATTCTTCCTTTCCAAAATGGATGCCTTTTATTTCTTTTCACGCCTGATGATGCTGATTAGGACTGCAGGTACAACATTTAAGTGGTAAGAACAGACATCCTTGTCTTGTTCCTGATCTTAGGAGGAAAGCTTTCAGTCTTTCACCAATTAAGTGTGATCTTAAATGTAGGTTTTTTTGTAGGCTAAGGAAGTTTCCTTCTTATCCTAGTTTGCTAATTCTGATGAGAAATGGATATTGGTTTCTTTTTTAATCCATTGAGATGATCAATCAAATGGCTTTTACTTTTTGTTTGTTAAAATGGTAAATTATATTCACTGACTTTTCAAATATTAAATCAACCTTATTCCTGGGATAAACCTCACTGGGTCATGGTATATTATCCTTATTACATAATGTTGGATTAGATTTGCTACAATTTTGTCTAAACTTTTTCCATCACTTTTCATGAGGAATATTGGCATATAGTATTCTTTTCTTATAGCAACTTTGTCTTGTTTTAGAATCAAAGTAATGCTGAACTCACAGAATGAGTTGAGATAACATCCCATCTATTCCATTTTCAGGAAGAGTGGGTAGATTGGTATTATTTCTTCACTAAAATGTCTGGTAGAATTTACAGTGTTGCCATCTGGAGTCTGAAGGTTTCTTTGTGGGGAGATAATCTGTAGTCTGATATTGGCACTTTGTGTCTTCACTCTTATCCTGATGACTCTTGCTAGAGGTTTCTCAGTTGTATTGATCTTGAAGAATCAGCTTTTGATTCCTCTCATTTTTCTGTTTTCTTTTTCTTTGATTTTTTACCCTGATCTTTATTCTTTTTTCCTGCTTATTTTTGTGATTTCTTTTTTTTCTAGTTTCTTATGGTGGAAATACAAAGATTATTCATTTGAAATCTTTGTTTTTCTAGTACAGGCATTTAGTGCTATAAATTTCTCCGTAAGTACTGCTTTGCTAAGGCCCTGCTGACAAGGTATTTTTTTTCTGTCAGTCACACAAAGCCTTTTCATTCTCGTCATCTTTTTGTATGCTAAAATAAGAATTGTGATGTAAATCTCTGAAGGGATAAAGGAGAAAGTTTAAACTCACAACCCCATTTCATAGGCATTTTGCACTCTTATATTAAGAGTACAAGAGAGGATGTAACATTTTGATTCGTGGAAGTATCTTTGACAAAGCCATCTTATCAATGACTTACTGCACATATTTATTTGCTTCGTCTCACGCTAAAGACTCATCCAGTTAATCCTGTACAGCTAATACTAATAATAGAAAGGAAATGTTAATAGAGGAAAACTAATTTTATCTGAATTGTTAAGTATTCTTTGCCTCAACAACATTTTTGCAGTTGTGAATAAAGACTAAGGTTGTATGGCAGTTCGCCCTTACTATTTAAATTTGATTTTGAATATAAAACATGTTACAATAAATACTGTCTTTAATTATTCATATTTCAACCATTGTGCAGAAACCTGCCTTAATCCTATTTTGAATAATCTTTTATGTCCAGTATAAGCCAGTGCCAAGAATCCACAAAAATAATAGTTAACCTTTATTAAATATAATAGCCTTTATTAAACATGTATTAATGTGTCAGGCACTGTGTTAAACACTTTGCCTGGCTTATCTCATCTAATGAAACACTAAAACCCTGTGAAGGGTAGGTATTTCTATTCTCATTTTACAGATAAGAAAACTAAAATTTAGAAAGTACCTGGTCTCTGGTCCCACAACTAAGTTGTAGAGTTGGGGTACTGACCTGGTCTCCAGTGATTTTAGGCACATTATACACCTTCCTTCTATATCCTTCTGATTTACAGGAAGCCCTGTTATAATGCACATATCACATATTGACTTGAGTAAACAATTCATTAGAAATTATTGCTTTGATTACTGAAGTCTTAACTTAGAAAAAGATTGTTTTATCATCTAATATTTCAGAGTAGGAAGCTGCTTTCTGATAAAACTCTTGATCCGCAAAAAAAACAGTATGTTTGAAATACACATGTGGGCTGGAATTTGGGAACACTATAATTTAGTTTCTTTACTTAATGCTTCACTGTCACCATTGGTTGCTATGGTAGACAGTTGATATCACCCTTCTCTCAGAATGCTTAAGAATAGGTAAATTCATATTTGAGTATACCTATTATGTACCTAGATAATACTTATAGATAATAGCTAATCATATTTCTATTAATATTAGTTAATATGATATCCTAGTGCTTTACATGGATCATATAGTTTAATCCTCACAACTCCATGAGCTATAGGTACTGTCATCTCCATTTTACAGTTAAGAAAACTCATACACATAGAAAGTAAGTAACTTGCCCAAGGTGTATGGTGATGGAGCTCCTGTTCTTAACTCCCATATGGTACTGTAGGAAAATACAAAGAAGAAAACATTTCTCCTATCAAGGAATTTGCATTCTGTTGGGAAAGATGGCATTCACAAAGTTATAAGGTCATCGTATTTAAATACTGATTCCTGTGAGTTTTACAAGAGGGAGAGCTTACCATTACCACAGAAAATTTTATAGATAAGGTAAATCTCAAATTTGGTTGGGACTTGTAGAATCTATAGTATTTAAGTTAATGGGAAGGAGGAACGGAGCAAGCATAAGTGACAAAGGGGAGGCGGAGTTTAGAGTATGTGTGTTTGGAAGAATGGTTTATAGTGGCTGTAAAATTATAGGGCTCTGAACATCTTGATTCAGGGTATGGCTTGATGAGTTGACCAAAATTTACTAAATGAATAATACAATTGTTGAGAAAATAAATTTTGTTTGTTTGAGCCAGGGTCTCACTCCTGTCACCCGGGCAGGAGTGTAGTGATGCAATCATGGCTCATTGCAGCCTCAACTTCCTGGGCTTAGGTGATCCTCCCACCTCAGCCTCCCAAGTAACTGGACCACAGGAGCATGCTATCATGCCCAGCTAATTTTTTATATTTTTAGTAGAGATGGGGTTTCACCATGTTACCCAGGCTGGTCTTGAACTCCTAGGCTCAAGTGATCCCCCAATCTTGACCTCCCAAAGTGCTGGGATTACAGGTGTGAGCCACCACACTCAGCTGAGAAAATAAACTCTTTAGGACGTGTTGTTCCTCAGTAAAATCTGAACTCTCCCTAAGAGGGAAGGGGCAAATACCGGATTAGAAACAGCATGTTGGTACAGAAAGAGAATGGGTTTAAATCTCTACTCTGTTACTAACTGAACCACAGTAAAAAGTTATTTAACCTCTTTCAGCTTTAGACTTCTCATATATTAGATGGAGGTTTTATTTTCTTGGGGTTGTTTGAAGATTAGAAATAATGGGTGTCTCAGAGTGCCAGATGTCTTACAGCTGGTCCATAGAGAAGGTAGTCATCAGTTTTAGTCTCTGTTAATCTTCAGTGAATGAAAATGACTTTTTTAGACTTAAGTTCATTTTTCTGGCCCTATACTTCCATTCATCACCAAGATCGTCATGTTCCTTGAAAGCCCTGAATTCCTTTTTTTATAGCACTTGTATTCTGAAATTATATTAATTTTGTGATTATTAATATCTGCCCCCCAACCCCAGATGATAAGCTTCATGTAGTCAGGAGTCATGTCTGATTTTGCTGACCACTGTCTCCTATTGCCTAGCATGGTGCTTGCCACAGAATTGGGCTTTACTGAATGTTGAATGAAATAAATTCTTAATACCCAGTACTGAAATTACCTTGTGATATTGATGGCTGCCTACATCAAAATAGGAATACTTTCTTTGAAGAATTAAAATACAAGTAATATGAGCTGTGTAAACTCTCAGTGCTTGAACTCACTAGTCTTTTGCAGTCACATATTGACATTATGCTGATTGAACCCCTTAGAAATGGAGGGGTTCAGTTTCATTGCATTTTTCATTATTGTGGATTGTTTTCAGCTTGACTACTCGTGACTTGAAGTTCCGTCATACTGTATGTTAACTCCTATGCAGAACTTCAAGCTTTTGGTTATTTCATTTTTCAAGAAATGTTAATTGTTTCATGAAACTCCTCTGGCTTTAAGAAAGTAAAAATATCAGGTGCTGCATTTCCCTTCTTAAGTCTTCCATTCACATAAATCTTGTTTTCATTTGCTTTTCTTATAAGGGAGAAGATGTCAACCGGACACTAGAAGGTGGAAGGAAGCCTCTTCATTATGCAGCAGATTGTGGGCAGCTTGAAATTCTGGAATTTCTGCTGCTGAAAGGAGCAGATATTAATGTACGTAGACGACATTATCATTCTTGAAAAAAATCCTGTTAATATGCTATGGGTAATTGTTTTCTATAGATTATAAAATAGTTACTTGTAGAAACTTCATTCTAAATAAGAATAATCTGAAATTATGCCAAATTGCCTATAACTTAGAAATACAGATGCGGGATTTTTAAGAATAAGCCAAAAAAAAAACCTGATTTTTTTAAGCTGACAAAAATTGCAGATTAGGATGTTCCCCCCGTTCCCCCGTGGCTGTTGCTTTTCAAGTTCTAAAGCTTGGGGAGTTAGCACTATCTGTGGGTAACAAATAGCTATGATGTAATAGAGCATAAGACTCTGCAGTCATAGGCTAAATGTAAACTGGATTATTGGGCAGAGGTCAGCGGGCAGGTGGTCAGGTAAGTGCAGTCATCTCCCGACTTTAGCCTTTTGTAGCTTCTGCATTTCAAGTGATGCCATGTCACCTAGCCCTCCTACCTCCTCATTGGCTGTGTTTTACCCCCATCTTCCCTTACTGGACCACATTGGCATTTCTACAGTTGTGGGGAATCAAGGCTCAGAGAGGCTAAATAATAGTCCTATAGTAAGTGGCAGAGCCAAGATTTGAGCTAAAGTCAAAGCCCTACTTCCTGTGCTCTACTATTCTGACTCCTAAGGAAAGACAGTGCTCATGGGCTTGGGTCTCTGGTAGCTCTCTAAGAGACTAGACACTTGACTGTGTGGATTGATTTTTTTTTCTTTTAATATGTAGAAAGGCAAATAGGTATATCTTGTAAGAGTTTCCTAGTTAAATCTAGAGGGAAGAAATGAAAAAGGTTATCTCTTTATTATTTCATAGGCTCCAGATAAACATCATATTACTCCTCTGCTGTCTGCTGTCTATGAGGGTCATGTTTCTTGTGTGAAATTGCTTCTGTCAAAGGTGAGGTCAATTACTAATTGTATTGTTTTTTCTATTACTGTGTTTAAGCCAAGTATTGTTAATTTATTTGAATTTTGTATGGCAGCAGGGACAGAAAACTGGAAGCAATATACAAAATTGAGGTCTAGTGTTACTCAAAATAGCTGGCCTGTAAACAGTGACCAGTTTTTGATAGGTAAGGAGCTTGGGGGAATATAAATCAACAGTCTCCTTTGTCAAGAAAATTTTTACAAAAAAAAAAAATCAACTTGAAATAAACATTGTACTTGATGTAGAAGAATGTCATTTTGGACAGTAATACTTTGTGGATTGGCACCAGGTTCATAGACTTCCCTTTGAGTAACATTGCTTTGAAATATGTAAGTGTTATTTTTTGGAGGACATACTCAGCAAAATGGTTAAGAAGTAGTTTGCTGTAAGTAAGGGCTCTCCAGGTTATCTGGTTTTTTGATATGCTTGTGATAGTGATAAATTTGGGAGTTGTCCTACCTTTTTTGTCTTTGCTATTATAAGCCCTTAGATAGAGTTCAAAATCCAGACTCAGAAACAGTTTAGTTGCAGCCATTCTAACTGTATGGATCCTACAGACATTGGAAAGCAAGAAATCTTGAGAAAATATTACCAGTTACAATACTATCACTAGTATTTCAGCTTTGTCATTTTGTGACCATACTCTGGAAAATGTTGTTTATAATATTTCATTTGGGATCTTAAAATAAGCCCTGCTAAAAAAAGCAAAAGAAAAACAGAAATTAAATGAGTAGATGTATACAAAGCATTTTGCCACAGTGCCTGATACACAGCAAGCACTCAATAAGTAGTAGCTTTTATTATAATTAAGGTTGAAGAGGATTTTATGTTTTGTAGTGTCACCTTCAATAAGATACAAAGAAAATTGGGAAAGAAGATAGCACATTTATCTCTTAACACTTTATTGACAACTTTGTAAAGATATGGTTCTAAAAGCAGTTAATTTGTGTCCTCTAAATAGAACTAGAGTTTTTTCTACCCATAGCTTCATGTTAACCACAATTGCTGGATTTCTTTAAATATGTGTTTTGTTGTTGTTTGGGTTTGGTTATATATCAGGAGCAATTTTCATACCATACTGATGAATGATGCATTTCTCCAAAAGCCAAAATAAAGCAAACACTAGTGGATCCAGCATCTGTGATAGGGTGTGCTCACAAAGATTTCCAGTCACTGTCCTTCTCTTTACTGTCCATCCCTCCCCTACATCCATAAAAGGATTACAAAGTACCTTTGAAAACTGCTAGATAATTTCATCCCTGGAAAATATTTTTGCTTACTGTATCAAAAACAGATTTGCTGTTTATGAAAGATTTATATAATTTCAGTACTATACTAGTTAAGACTCTGTCTTGCAAGTAACTGAACCCAGCTCAGATAGGCTGGGTTAAATAGTAAAGAGATCTTATTAATTTATATAACTGTACAGTTGAGGCACAGCTTCACCCTAGATTTAAGATGCATGACCATGATCTGATTTTTTTTTAAATTATTTTTGGCCTGTCTCAGGTCTCTTGCTCAGCATTGGCTTTATTTCTCTGGCTTCAGCCTGTCTGCTAGCTCTCAAAAGAAATGGAGGACTCCTTCCTTACCCTTCTTTCCCTCTCTTTCCCGGACCTTTTCTTACCCAGCCAATAGTTTTGTTCTCTGAAAATAAAAACCTCCATGGGATCCTTTTTTGCCTAGGTCCCTGGCCATTTACTAAATGAGCTGCCTTAAATGTGCTTTTTTCTTTTAGCCATATCTCAAACTGTAGATCAGAACAATTTGTCTTTGTGTTAGACCTCTCTGTCCTCCTAGGAAAAACAAAACAAGATATAATTTTTATGCTAGTGAGAATCCAAACCATTGTTCTGTATTCCTTATTCCCAAAACATGATGCTTTCCGTCATTGAAACTTTGTGGTTGTAAGTTTCCATTGTTAAAGAGTTGAAAACATTAAATAAGTTGTTGAAAAGTTAGCTTGATTTGCATGTACATAAGGCCCTAAGATGTTATCCCAGAAAGTTCCCTATAAACATGTACTGTGTTGCTAAATTTTTATGAATTTTCTTACTTTTACCTAGTTTTTTTTTCTTTTATTTATGCCCATTCTGTTTTTATTTGTGTCTGAACCTTGACTTTTTTAGCCAAATAAGTGGCATTCGGAGATAGCTATGTTGGTAGCAGACCATTTTTAACCGTATAGAGCTGTTGTTTTATATCAAAGTTCTTCTTTCCTTTTTGAAATCAGCATAGTACATTTTACTTCTTTTTCAAAATTAATTACTTTGATTTTATTATGGCATAAGCTGCTTTAATGGACACCCTGTAGTTTTGTTAGGCAGATTGTTTTTGAAAATTGATTATACTCTTTCAAAAATTCTTAGTTGCTAAAATAGGGCTATTCCAGTGCATCTTTTAAAAGTTATAATCAGTGTTCATATTAAGTAATTTGTTCTGCCTTTTATCAAAAATAGAATTCTTATGGATTATTATAAATTCACTTGAAAAGACTTGGTTTAAGAACTTTCCAGATTCATTGACACTTCTAATACATTATCCATTTGATTTATCCTTAGCATAGGAAAAATGGCAAAATAATAAGCAGGGATTTAGAAACTCAATATGATCACAACTAATGGGGGGAATCACAAAAACAAAGATGTTTGCTAGAATATTTGAAATCAAACTTTATATGAATGCTGTATCATTTGTAATTTATTATAAACCCAAATACCTAGGAATTATTATCTCTCTTTTACGTATAAGGAAACCATTTATATCAGGGAGGTGTAACTGCTTGAAAGTCTAATAGAATGTAATGGAATCAAGGTTTGTTCCAAGATGTAGAATTCAGCAGCCTGTGTTCTTACTATTACTTGAAATTGCTTTTCGGAATTACTGTCAGGACAATGAATGAGAAATGGAACATGTACATATCTACAGGTAAAAAGACTTGTGGCTTCATTTTTAAATGGCAAGCTGGTAAATGAGAAAATGTAGAGATTAACAGATGTGAGGCTTCCATTTTAAGGTTTAGGTCTGAGCATATTCTGTGGTGTTCCGTTTTTGCCCCCAATGACCGAAAAAATGTTTTTAAAGTGAGTGGACCAGTATCTGCTTTGGACCAGAAGAACTGGATCCATTTAACAAGAAATTATAAGAAATCCTTGTAAGACAGAAAACAGGCAGGATAAGGTCAAAGAAGAAATTCCCAAATATGAGCAAGAGAGTATTGTTGCAAAAGGGTAAGATCTGATCCAAGGCCACGCCCATAGGTGCCCAGTACCCCCAAGCAACAGATGGAGTGATAACTTGGATATACTTCAGGTAGAAGCAAATTAAACCCAAAAGGAAAGACTGAGATGCAAGAAGGGGAATGAGTGAGAAGTTAGTATGAATTAGTATGTGAATAACTCTAAACAAATATTAAACACGAAAGTTTTTTAAAATAAGCTAGAACCAAATAATTGGTCAATAATATGAGATGATCAAAGCTTCTGGTACTTTGACTAAATCCAGAGTACCTGAGAAACATGGTAAAACTGGCAAGAATAAACAAGGGAAAGGAGGCAGATAATGCAGGCTCAAGAAGCATACTGGAAGAGGTCACAGCAGTGGAGGAGTAACAGTGTGAAGAAGCTGATGTGAGTGTTTGAAACAGACACCCATGATAGCAGAGTGGCAGCTGACCAGCACAGCAGTCTATATGGAGGCCAAGCCCAATGCCTGTTTTTATCAAAGCAAGAATAGGCAGCTTGTATAATGATGTGTCATTTAGAATTGTAATTATCTCAGTGAAATAAGGTTCCCCTGTATTTACCCTAAAAAGTCTTAACCAGAAAATTTTTAGAATAAAAAGGATACTTAAAAAGTGGTATTAAAAAGTCTTCCAGTTTGAAAGCTGGCAAACTTTTTCTTAAAGGGTATGCCTTTGCAGACCACGTGGTCACTGACGTAACTTTGCCATTGTAATTCTCAAGTGGCCATAGACAATACATAAACAATGGGCATGGCTGCATCCCAGTAGAACTTTATATGCAAAAACATCCAGGCCATATTTTGCCATCCCTGCTCTAGCTGATAAATAGTTTGGAATTTATAAGACCCATTGTTTTAAAACCCTAACCCTCAGTGGTAAGATGATGCTTCCTAAGTGCTACAAGGTGAGTGTGTATCCTTCTGGATGTTTTATTAGACTATGCTAGCACTTATTTTTGATACAGGTTTGTAGCCTAGGAGCAATAGACGATAACATATATCGTACATGTGTAGTAGGCTGTACCATCTAGGTTTGTGTAAGTACACCCTATGATGTTCACACAATGATGAAATCCCCTCATACACACGTGGCCGTATGTATTAGGGTTCATTACTATCTGTGGTTTCGAGGCATCCATTGGAGGTCTTGGAATATGTCTCCTACAGATAAAGGGAGACTATAATACTTTTCATAGTGACATATCATTTGACATCTTTATCTAGTTTTGTGCTTTAAGAAGACAGTTCTGTAAGAGAAATAATAATAGTTTGCCTGTAGCATTAATACACTATCATGTTGCACATTTTTTTTTTATTTGTTATTTATTTATTTTGAGACAGAATCTCCCTCCATACCCCAGGCTGAAGTACAGTGATGCGATCTCAACTCATTGCAACCTCCACCTCCCAGTTTCAGGCGATTCTCCTCCTCAGCCTTCCAAGTACCTGGGATTACCACACCCAGCTAATTTTTGTTTTTAGTAGAGATGGGATTTTGCCATGTTGGCCAGGCTGGTCTCGAACTCCAGACCTCAGGTGATCTGCCCACCTCAGCCTCCCAAAGTGCTGGGATTACAAGCATGAGGCACTGCAACCAGCCTCATGTTGTGTTGTACATGTCTAGTATTAATATAATACATATATTTATGATTACATTTTCTATAAACTCATTAAAATTCCATGTAATTTATATAATTTCTTATAATTTTAATAAAGAATTTTAAGAAGGTCAGTATTCCTGATCCTAAGGAATACTATTTCTAAATAATCAACTATGAGGTATTGCTTGGAAATATCCTAAATATTTACTTCATCAATCATTTAAAGATGTTATATTTGCTATAATTTAGAATTTAGACAGATAAGCCTTCAGTCATTTATGCTGTTGTGTTTGCATTCCAGTGCCTTACATGGTATATACTACTATTAAAAATGACCTCCATCACCTATAGAAACAGGAATTCTTACAAATAAGTAGAAAAAGTTGTACCCCAGCTTGAGAGAATCAAAATCCCATGAATTGAGGATTTAGTGAAAGTTTCAAAACATTGTAATTAGTTTTATTCTTGGATTACAAAAATAAGCTGACCACATACTTAATTTGTTATTATAAGCTATCATTATATTACTAGTGATATTTAGCATACGGAGCTATACCTGAGAGGAGAAAGCCCAAAATAACTGCTTTTTTGTTTTCCTTTTTTTCTCTGATTCTGTGTCAAAGAATTTATCTCCTCAGGAAGCAAACTCTAACCATACAACAACAACAACACACACACACACACACACACCCCCCCATGGTTATGCAACATTAATTTTAGTGACTCAGCTGCTTCAGACCACTATTCCTGGTTACTCAGCTGCATTCTTTTTATTTAAAGGAAGTCAAAATGTTTTATGTCTTATATATAATTGCTATGGAGATTAAAAAATACTGAAATTCAGTCTGCCAAGAAAATACAGAAAACCATCTTGTAACATTCATGTTTTTGATAAATGTATTTTCTGTGCTTTTTCTTCTTAATCAAGCAGCCAGTTAGTAAAACTTGAATACCCCTCTCAAGTGTCAACATTGTTGAGTCCTCAGGGAAGTGTCTGTGGTGCAGAATATGCTGCTTGAATTGAGAATCAATGTGTAAGATATAAGGGCTGAAAGTCAGCCCGTTCCAACATAAGCAAATTGGTGCGCTTGTAGGCAGAACAAATATTTACTTGAATTACTATTTGTTACTTGAATTACTACCGTACCTCCAATAAAATCTAAATAACTTCAGATATTCTCAAGCGCACATGTTATGATTATTTGGAACCCCCAAATTCCATTCCATATAACATGGACAAGTTGGGTTTCAAAAAAGTTTTAGGACTGGTATTCCTCAAAGAACTTAAGGGAGGTTAATTGTCTTATTTTAAGAAACTACGTCATAAACGGCCTACCAGAATTATATAGCTACAAAATTTACCCCATAAATAACTGAAGAACCAACTGTTAAACTGTTTTGATAGGTTTCACAAATCTTATACACAAGTATGCCCATGGTGTAAGTTCATTGACATTAACCATTTAGCTCTTTTAGACTGCAGCACATCATTTTCATTTCTGTTAATGATCTATGCTGTGTGCTGGGGCACCCCACAGGCACACACACAAGTTTAGTTCTCAGTTCTGCTTCTTAATAACTCTGTGGGTTTGAGCAAGTTTCTCAATATCTCAGCCTAAGCTTTCTCTTCTGTAACATGGGCCGCCTGTACTTATCACACGGAGTTGATGTGAGGATAAAATAACACACAGTTAGATGACATTTCCTATGTACAAGTACAGTTTTTGTGGACTTTGTGAATATTAACTCATTTAATCACCACAGTAATCCTATGCAGTAAGTATATTTTTTATACATTTTACCATTGGGGAAACAGAGGCACAGAGTGATTTAGGAAATTTGCCCAGCATCACACAACTGGCAAGAAGGGGAGTTGGAATTCAAATCCAATCAGTGTTGCTCTAGAGCCTGTGTCTGTAACCATTGCTTATACTGCCTCTCAGTATAGCCAAGTACTCAAATGAGATAATGTGTGTAAGCCACTTGCTGCAATGCCAAGCACTTCATGAATTCTCAGCAAGTACCAAGACTGTTTAGGATTGATGTACTTCTCAAAAAGGAAAGCTTACCGTATGAATGAGGGTTCCCTGAAGATAATAAGCTTTATGAGAAGAACTTTGTTTCAAGTGTGGACATACTTTTTCATCTGAAGCTTAGGATGTACCACCTCTTAAGTAATATAACAGCGGCCCAGCACGGTGGCTCACGCCTGTAATCCCAACACTTTGTAAGGTCGAGGCTGGTGGATCACCTGAGGTCAGGAGTTTGAGACCAGCCTGGCCAACATGGTGAAACCCCGTCTCTACTAAAAATACAAAAAAGTTAGCCGGGCCTAGTGGCGGGCATGGTGGCAGGTGCCTGTAATCCCAGCTACTCAGTAGACTAAGGCAGGAGAATCGCTTGAACCCGGGAAGTAGAGGTTGCAGTGAGCCAAGATCACGCCATTGCACTGCAGCTTAGGCAACAACAGCAAAACTCCATCTCAAAAAAAAAATAAATAGCTCAGTATCTGAATGTCCTTGAGGAGGAGTAATTTGAATACTCATTTGTGCTTTAACCCATCCTCTTATTTCCATGATGAATTTTTCTCTGAAACCTTGAAATGATCTTTCTATTCATGCTAAATATGATTGGTATAGAGATGTTAAAATCATAATTTTATTAGGGTTTCCATAAGAACAAATCCAAGACCATTATATATGCAGCTGAAAATGAACTATAGTTAACTGTGTTCAAATAAGGAAGAAAACAAAATATAAAATGTGTCGCATTGCTCATATATGAGTCTTGTTAGTTTTTGTCATTTGAGTAAGTTTGGGCAACTGCTTGGAAAACTTGAAATACCTGCCTCTTTAGAGTTTAATTGACATTGTAAGAATTAAATTTTTGGGAAAGTGAATTAAACAATAGCGTCAACACTTTGCCCACCTGGTAAATTAAAGTTCTCAGCAAGTGCTTTGGTTCATATGACGTTCACCATTGCATAGTTAGCACGTTGTTGGAGAAGCAGAGTGGTGCAGATAGAGGAGAGTGACAATGAAGTTAGTAAACCTAGATTTAAGGCCTGGTTCTGTAACTTCATAGCTAGGCAATCACTTGACATCTGAATTCAGCGGGTTTAATAGTATTCAGACCTCAGGATTATTCTGAGAATCTAAGAAGGTAAAGGTCTTTCCTATTTTTAATACTTGCCACATTGATATATTTGTGAAATATATGAGAACTAGTCTCTGGTTCTCCTTAATGCCCTGGAACAGAGGGCAACAGACATTTTGTCTTAAGGGCCAGGTGTAAATAGTTCGGGCTTTCTGTACAAAGGGTCTCTGCCACAGCCATTGTAATGCAAAAGCAGCCATAAACAACATGTAAATGAATGAGCCTAGCTATGTTCCAGGAACATTTTATTTTCCAAAACTATATCTGCCACTTAATAGAAACTCAGTAAAGATTCACAGAACAGACTTGTGAATTAAGTGTCTGTGAAAAGGTGCTGTGGTGTTAGTGTACAACAGATGACATTTCGTATGTGTGCCGTCCCACAGACTTCTTTTGTTTTCTATGAGAGATGAAAATAAGCTGCAGATATCTAAAGGTAGTAAATTCTAAAATCTGGTCTTGTCCCTAACATTTTGGGTGGAAAGGCGATGAGTAAATTTTCAACTAAAGGTAGTTTAGAAGACAAGATCTGGAGTCAGATGGTAGTTCATATTTGCTGACTGACCTTGGGCAGGTTTCTTAGCTGAGCTTGAGAGCCTATCTACAAAATGGAGTTAACAATGCCTACTTCAGGGGGCTGCTGTGAGAAAAATGTAGTCATATATCTGCACTGTTACATTAAAAACTCAAAACTGCTACAAGAAATGTAAGGGATATAACAATCACTGTGTTTTTGTATTATATTAGACCTTATAGTATATCCAGAAATTCTCTTTACTCTGTTTCCTGTATCAGTATGTAAATTAAGTATGAAATTAAATGTGCTGTGAAATCATCCTGCACCAGTAGATAAAACTGCACAGTAGGTATAATTATAGGTAGTTGAATAATTTTTTAATGTCACTAAATTTAGTAGTTTCCAAAATTGAATTATATGTGTAAGTTCTATGTTAATGGTAATACTCAAGTATATATTTAAACAGTGTAAAGCTTACAGATTCTGAACATTTTCTCATAGTACCATGGAACTACAAACACATGCCCCAAATCATAAGATAGTGGAGTTTTTTGTGAGTATAACAGTTTCTCAAGACTGTTCTAAAATGCATATAAATTGTTTCAAAATATTTGACAGTATTCTAATGATACAGTAGTACATACTTAAGATAGTATTTTTTAAAAAATAATTTTTCCTTTTAATTTGGGTGTTTATGTTCACTAATGGTAAGATTTCTGTTACTGTGACCCATATGTGAATTTTTTTCATTTATTTAATATTTGTTGAGCATCTGCTGGCTACCAGGCATCCTAGGTATTAAAGGCACAGGGACGAATATAACAAGACTTTTTCCTTCATGGAGCCCAACCTAATTTGGGCAACATACCCGTTAACAGTTAATTACAGACTGTGGTAAGTTCCCTATGAGAAGTGGAGTTTGCCCCTACTACAGTGATCTAAACAAGAAAGTCTGAAGGTATGCAGTCCAAGGCTAAGCGACTAGCTCCACTATGTATGTTATTGATATCCCACATTGGACACCCACCCCCTCCACTTTCCCCAGTGCTTATGGTCACAAGATAACTACTGAACTGTCAGGCATTGTCTGTGGAGAACAGGAAGGGGGGGAATGAGCTAAGGACTTTGTCTTCCTAAGGCCTCCTAGAAGAAGAATACCCTCCGTAGAACAGGCCAAAATTAGGTCAGATGGCCAGCCACCTGTAGCTTTAAGGGAGTCTCAGGATTTCATTTCTTTTCAACCACTGTAGTAGAGGAAAGCAAGGAAGAACAGGTTGGAAGAAGGTTGTGTCAGAAGGGGGTTATGTCAGGCGCTGAGGGAGCTACAGTATTGACCTTATGATCTCCAGGGCACCAGCTGCCTGGGCAATCCCAGAAGGCTTCACAGAGAACATAACAATTGAATGAGAGGTGATTTGGTGGTTCCAGGGAAAAAAAACAAAGAATGTCTTTGCTCCTTTATGTCATTCAAAGTCTTCATGAGACATTTAATATCAAATAAAAGGAAGTACACACTGTATTCATTTAAATACTGGGGATATAGTAGTTAACAAGGTAAACAGATCCTCTGCTCTTGGAGACTTCATTTTCTAGAGGGAAGACAGAGTAAACAGGAGTACAAATAAATGTAACTTACTTTTAGGTAGTAACAAGTAATGTGAAAAAAAATACCTTTGTAAGGGTAAAAAAATACTTTATTTTGGATAGAAAATCTCTTAAGGGTGTTATATTCATTTCTCTTAAGCAGAGTAGACAAGACATGGTGATTTCCTTGAAGACTTACCAGCATCAAACCCCAAGGGTTCTGTTGAAGTCTTGAAATTGTCCTTACACTAGCTAAGCTTTAGCCAGGGCTCAGTCTTGGTTTCTTTTTCTTTATATATATATATATATATAAGTTTTTTTTTTAATTGAATTTTAGGTTTTGGGGTACATGTGAAGAACGTGTAGAATTGTTGCATAGGTACATACATAGCAATGTGGTTTGCTGCCTTCCTCCCCATCACCTATATCTGGCATTTCTCCCCATGTTATCCCTCCCCAACTCCCCACCTCCCCCAACCCTCCCCTAGTTCCCCCCTCACAGACCTCAGTGTGTGATGCTCCCCTTCCTGTGTCCATGTGTTCTCAATGTTCAACACCCACCTATGAGTAAGAACATGCAGTGTTTGATTTTCTGTTCTTGTGTCAGTTTGCTGAGAATGATGGTTTTCAGGTTCATCCATGTCCCTACAAAGGACATTAACTCATCGTTTTTTATGGCTGCATAGTATTCCATGGTGTCTATGTGCCACTTTTTCCCTGTCCAGTCTATCATCGATGGGCATTTGGGTTGGTTCCAAGTCTTTGCTATTGTAAACAGTGCTGCAATATTCATATGCATGTGTCCTTATAATAGAACGATTTATAATCCTTTGGATAGATACCCAGTAATGGGATTGCTGGGTCAAATGGAATTTCTATTTCTAGGTCCTTGAGGAATCGCCACACTGTCTTCCACAATGGTTAAACTAATTTACACTCCCACCAACAGTATAAAAGTGTTCCTATTTCTCCACCTCCTTTCCAGCATCTGTTGTCTCTGGATTTTTTAATGGTCGCCCTTCTAACTGGCGTGAGATGGTATCTCAGTGTAGTTTTGATTTGCATTTCTCTAATGACCAGTGATGATGAGCATTTTTTCATATGTATGTTGGCCTCATATATGTCTTCTTTTGAAAAGTGTGGTTTCTTTCTTATAGTCCTGTCAAGCTCTTGTCAGATGTTACTGTTGTTAGTGTGACCCTCTTCAGTAGGCCTTCTCTTCATCTTTTCTGTTTTCTGTTTCTGATTTTACTTTGACTGAGAAAGTCTGTGTTTGAAATAGAAATTTCTGAGTGAGGACCCCAGCATGCTTCTGTGGAATGATAAAGAGCTTGAACTCTGTAAAGCTGTTTCAACGGTCTTTTAAAGTCTTAGATTTACTTCCTATCAGTTCAAATCAACATAAGGTTGCTGGAATCCTGACCTGATAAGTATCTGTCATAAAACGTTAAACAAGAAACATTTCAAATATTCCTTGAATTGCCTTTAATCTTAGTCCTTTCAGGCATTCATTTTGTATTTGATTCTAAATTGCTTTCTTTCCAAAGTGAATTGACTATTCAAAACCCTGGTTCCTAAAGAAAATTTTCAGAAGTAATTGGTTATATTCCAAGCGGGAGGGGTATGTGTATGTTTAGCTATTTGTATATGTAGATAGGTAATTCCATATGCATATATAGAGATAACAAAAATTTGCCCTCCAAAGCCATAGCTTTTGTATCTGTGGATTCAACCACAGGTCAAAAATAGATTCAGAAAAATAAATTAATAGCACAACAATTAAAAATATAAATTTAAAAAGCAATACAGTATAGCAACTAAGTGACCGTTGAACAATGCATGGGTTTAGGGTTGCCAACGCCTGCACAGTCAAATTCTATGTGAATTTTTGACTCCCAGAAAACTAATAGCTACTGTTGACCGGAAGCATATGGATAACATAGACAATACATATTTTTGTATGTATTATATATACTGCGTTGTTATAGTAAAGTAAGCTGGAAAAAAGACTTAAGAAAATCATTACAAAGACAAAATACATTAACTATTCATTAAGTGGAACTGGGTCACCATAAAGACCTTTATTCTCATTTTCTTTGCTTCGAGTAGCTTGAGGAGGAGGAATTGGGGGTTGGTCTTGCTGTCTCAAAGGAGGAAGAGGTAGGAGGAGGGACAGCAGAAGCAGGCACACTCCATGTAACTTTTATTGGAAAAAAAAAGTGCTTATAATTGGATCTGCACAGTTCAAACCCAAGTCATTTAAAGGGTCAACTGTATTTATATAGCATTTACATTGTATTAGGTATTTTAAGTAATCTATAGATAAAGTATACAAAAAGATGTATGTTATATGCAACTCCTAAGCCATTTTATGTAAGAGATTTGGATATCCACGAGAGGGTCAGGAACCAATCTCCCTCACACACAGTGGGATAACTATATATATAGTTGACTGTATTATATTTGGTTCCATATATATATATATATATGTTAGACGCATTATTCGTATAGAGACCACCAGGCAGGCTCTGTGTGAGCAACATGGTTGTTTATTCATCCACATGCAGGTAGGCTGAGTCCAAAAAGAGAGTCAGCAGAGGGCAGTGGCATAGGAGTTGGTTTTATAGGTTGGGGCAAATGGTCAGTTAAAGGTGTAATCGATTATTTTAGGGAGGGGGAGGGTGTCACAGGATGCATAGTCACAAGGGTAGGGTTTATCAGTTGCAAGCAAAGGGGAGGATGCAATAAATTATGTAGTTACAGGAGTGGGGGTCCTGAGAAACCCAATGTCCGGGGGAAGCTTCGCAAGGCTGAGCAGGAACAAGTTGTTTCACTTCTTTCTGTGGCCACCTGGTTACTTGTGGTTACTTCAGATTTCCTGGCTCCTGGGGACCATCCAGAGGTGTACTTGTGGGTCACCAAGGCTGTAATGGCCAGGCTTGACATTGGAGGCCTGACCTTATACATATATGTGTGTATATATCCAATTAGTACTTGGATATATATAGTCAAGTGGTCAGGTAAAGGTGGTAATCTATTTTGGGGAGGGTGTCACGGGATGCATGGTCACAAAGGTAGGGGCTATATATATTATATATCCAAGTGCTAATTTTTGCCTGATTGTGTAAATTTTGCATTGAAACAAAGCTGCTTGTTGTTCTGACAGTTTATCAATAGAACTATAATTAGTGTCTTCAAAGCCTTGACAAAAGCCTTTTTTCAAGATAATGTCAGATAACCTCTATAGGAGTTTGACAGTTTCATTCTTAAAATGTTACTAATCCAGTTCTTTTGGCCTATTGGTACATGCTAAGAACTGATAATGTACAGCAGAATTAGGCTATCTGAAGTAAGAATTAGATAAAGGTAACAAGCAGGTAAAGATATGTTCTTGTTTCATGTGGGTATATCTTTCCAGCTAGATTGTAAATTATTTATGGGTGGAGATAGCATGACTTGAAGTTTTTTTAAACATTCTCCGTGTTTGACCTCATACTATCAAATGATACTTGATTATCTAGAAGTATGGCATTTGAAGAGCAATAAATTACTTGCAGTGCCTTAAAAACGTTTACTCCCTAGAATGACAAACAACCTGTTTTTTAGGCCACTTTAACTTGGCCATAGCAACTTTTTCCTCCTCCAGAAAACTTCAGAAAAATAAGCAGAATCATGCTCTAAATATAGGCAAATATTAGAATAGTTCTGATTCTAATCAGATGTCCGAAATAAAGGGACTTCTATGTTGAAATTACCTGAAAATAAGTGAATATGTTACATAGTATGGTAGTAGGCAGGCAGCCTATTCACGATGGAAATGCTTTGTTGATCTATTCACAGTAGTCTGTCTTTAATGAATAATGCTATAATTATTTTTATCAAGTTCCTTATTATATATATTTAGTTTCTATTTGTATCAATTTTTTTTTTTTTTTTTTTTTTGAGACAGAGCCTCACTCTTGCCCTGGCTGGAGTACAGTGGCACACTCTAAGCTCACTGCAACCTCCGCCTCCTAGGTTCAAGCGATTCTTCTGCCTCAGCCTCCTGAATAGCTGGAATTACAGGTGCTCACCACCATGCCCGGCTAATTTATGTGTTTTTAGTAGAGATGGGGTTTTGCTGTGTTGGCCAGGCTGGTCTCGAACTCCTGACCTCAGGTGATCTGCCTGCCTGAGCCTCCCAAAGTGTTGAGATTACAGGCGTGAGCAACTGTGCCCTGCCTGTATCAATTAATTTAATAAACATTTGTTGATTGCCTCTTTTTGGGCCTGTGCAAGGCCTTGGGATCACAAAGACTAATAAGCCTTTTTCCTGCTCTCAACATAGTCTGGTAAAAAGGGACAAATAAGTAAAACGTCAGTGCATTGAAGCATTGTGGTTGCTGTGACAAGAGTTATGCAATATGTAAAGAAGAAGAGGGCAATTGTGGTCTTGCAAGTCAAGGGGATAATGTGTTATGAATAAGAACATCATTACAGCTCCAGGTACCCCAATTGTAATTTCATAAAGCAGTTGAACATTTCAGCTGAACTTTAGAAACTTAGTGTCTAACAGTCCAATAGAGAATTAGGGCACCATTCCAAGCAGGAGCAACAATGAAAAAAGTCACAGGGACAAGAAAGAAACCACGATGTATTCGAGTATAAAACATTGTTTGGCATAGCCATACAGTAGGGTAAAAAGGATTTAGAAAGGCCTATGACTGGAGAGAGAGGTAAGTAGTGAATAGATTATGCCTTTATGTGTCATGTTATTTATCTTTAGTGTATTTTGTAAGAATGTCATTAAAGGCTTTTAGGTATATGAACAGTATGATCAGACTGGCATTTGAGAAAGAACACCCAAACATGTGGATTCTGAATTAGAGTTGTGTAAGAAGTTGGAAAAAAAAAAAAAAAAAGGAAACCATTGGCATCAAACTGTTTATACCTGAACTAAAAAAGTAATGGCAGCAACGGAGAACCAAGGACAGATGGGAAATGTTAATAGTGTGGTCTAAAGACTAAGTAAACAATAACTGCATAGTGTCTGCACATCTTCTGGAAATCTTCTGGAATTTGATAGTATTCTTCACCTTGTTAGAGAATATTGAAAAAGCAAGTTTATAGGAAAAGATTACAGATTCATTTTAGGAGAGGTTGAATTCAAGGTATTTATGGAACTTAAAGTGTAGATAAGTCTCAAAGCCAGTCCTGAGAATGAAGACAATAAAGGTTGAACGTGTTTGAAATGATTAGGAAGAGCATGTTGAACAAATTGTGAAGAGTGTTAAAGACTTGACTCCTGGAGAATACGACTTATAAAGGACAGCCAGAGAAAGTAAAGGTAGGCAGAAGGAGTTGGTGTAGGCGGGAGAGGCAGGCTAGACAGGAGAATGTGGAGACAATACTGTCTGAGAGTTAGGACTATAATGGGTTAGCATATATGTTGACTAGACTTGGCATTTAGAGGACATTAGTGACTTATTTCAAAGTATTTTCAGAACAGTACAGGTCAGGTTACAAATTGTCTGCCATGTCTGATTTTTCCTTGTGCTTTAGAAGGAAAACCCCAGGTTGTAGTTGTACACATGGCAGCCTAGGTAGTCCTGTGTCTCAGCTTTCCTTGCAGTAATTATGGCTGTGTTTCTAAGTTCTGGCTGATGGGATTTGCACAGATGATGTGTGTCACTTCCAAATCATTACAAAATATGAAGCCACTTGCTGTGGACTTTTCTCCTTATCTAGAAGGCTTGAAGCAGATGTAGGACAAGCCAGCTCCAGCCTCACGGGTGAGAAGTGTACCCATCGGAGATCAACAGAATGGAAGGAACCTATGTCCCTAGATAACCTTAAAGGACAGAACTACCCTGCCACCTCTGTATGCTTAGCACTAAAACTGTTTTATGAGCAAGAAATAAATTAGTTCAATTCATTGTGTTTTAGGTTCTCTCTGTGGTAGCAATTTACTATAAGAGTAACAAATAGGTTCATGAATTAGTCTATTCTCACACTGTCTACCTGAGACTCGGTAACCTATAAAGAGGTTTAATCCACTCACAGTTCCTCAGACTGTACAAGAGGCATGGCTGGGGAGGCCTCGGGAAATCCTGGCAGGAGGCAAAGGGAAAGCAATCATATCTTCTCATGATGGCCGGAGAAAGCATGAAGAGAGGGTGCTACACACTTCTAAGCAACCAGATCTCATGAGAACTCTATCAGGAGACAGCACTAGGAGGGTGATGCTAAACCTACCCCAGGCCCCACCTCGAACACTGAGAATTACAGTTTGACTTGCGATTTGGGTGGGGACACAGAGCCAAATCATATTAATTCATAAGTTTGTGGGACTGGGGAAAACTCAGGTTTTTGTGAAGATTGCACAGGGTTGCAATATTCAAACAAGAGAGAGAAAACTACTAGTCATATTAGTCTGCTAGGTGCCACCATGAGCAGTATTTACCTACAAATAGTTTAAACATCATTTACTTATTTTAACCATAAGAACTGCTAAAAAAAAAAAAAAAAAAACAGTTTTTACAGACCAGAATATAAAAATTAATCTTGACAAAATAGAAAAGCTGGCAAATTAGGAGGTGGCAGGAGTGTTGGGAAGGTTGAGAAAGTAACTTATAAAATTATGAGAATTGATGGAATAAGAAATACAGGTTTAAATAAATATTTACATTTAGAAAGAACAAAATATTTTAAGTATAAGAAATTGAGAAGGTCTGGGAAAGGGAGGTAGTAGTGAGCTAAAGAAAGGCTTATCTATGTAGGAGGAAGTCAGAAGATCAAATTTAAAGTTATACCTCAAATATCAGCATGAGTATATTATTTAAAGCTATGGAAATAATTGAGACCTAAAAACAATTAAAAATTGTTTCTTCAAGGAAGGGATAGGGCCAAATATACTTAAATTCTTCAGTAACTGCATCAAGTACCAAAAAAAGTCATTTTAATATTCTTATCTGTGTTGATAAAACTGGTTCATCTTTTTTTTTTTTTTTTTTTTTTTTTTTTTTTTTGCAAGTGTTTTTGTTTTTTTAATTTTTTTTTTGTTTTGTTTTGTTTTTTTTTTTTTTTTTGACAATGGTT
>CAUYQU010077896.1:0-76078 GCA_963574635.1 Cheracebus regulus | reverse complement strand
GGTTACAAATAAACCCATTGAACTTTACCATGTCCAAATTTCTCCATCTTCTTCACAAAGATGTCAGTCGTGAACACATATTTTCTAATATCAATGTCTGTGGTGAAACTGAAAACATTCTACCGGCAAAAGTTTTGATATCCCAGGAAAAAGTTACTCTTAAGAAAATCTGTCAAATGTATAAAAATAGTTTATTGTAAAGAAAAATAACTGGCCAAGTTTGCTGTGCCACTCAAAATGTTCACAGTGACATTAAAAGAAAGGTAATTATAAAATAAAAATTTTGTAACCACAGTGATTATCTATAATGAATCTGAAGCACAGAATAAATTAAATTTGACAAAATGTTCAACACTGCTTATACCTTGGTCAACCCTAAGGCATTATCCTCTCTACGTGAAACACTATAAACTTTCTTTTAGACTCTTCCTTAGAAGACTGTGATAGCCAGGACTCAAAGACTGAGAGTTTACCCTGTTCATTCCATTATATAAATGCAATCAATAGAAAGACTCTCCTCAAAGTTAAGAGGAAAAGTGTCTCTTGACTTAGATCAATTTTTCCAGAAAATGCATCTACATTGAAAAGATACAGTATCTCTCAAGGTTACAAAAGTCCTGTAGGTTTCATAGTAAAACCCAGCTAGAAGTACATTACTGGAGCTGCCTGTTTCCAGAATTCACATCTAGATGAGTAATTGGACACGCTGGTCTCTGGAGCTGCCTGTTTCCAGAATTCACAACTAGATGAATAATTGGACACACTGGTCTAAGAAATTAAATAAAATCAAAGCCAAAAAAAGGCAAGAAAGAGTTTTGTGCATGGTCCTTGGGGATTTCTGTGGCGGTCCATCAGTGTTTACAAGAATACAGCATGACTAAATTTTCTATAAATTGGTATAACAGACTAAATAATGTTGGATGTAAGACTTCATTTTCAAAAAACATAGGTTTTTTTCTATGTTCCTGTAATCTGTAACAATTTAGTAACCTACTTCTCATCCCCATCCTAAATGAATTCAACATGAAATGGATTTGAGTCTTCTGTTACAAGAAAAACACTGGGTGCATGAGTGCATTATATAAAATATAACAGGAATTATATGGGGGTTGGGGGCCAGAAGAAGCAGAGTAAATGGGAACATGGGAAATAGAGTGGGCTTGGTATTAGCTTGCATGAGGAACGAGGACACACACGTGTGCACTGTGTGTAAAGACACACACGTGTGCACTAACTGTGCTGCCTGGGACAGAGTCTCGGCACAAGCCTGAGGAAGGGTTGGATTGTGAAAGCACATGGTGGGAGGGGCTGGCTTGGAGAAGTGTAAGGTACCCTCCCTTCTTTATGACAAGGGCAGGAGCTGGAGGCAGGAAGAATGAGCTCTTTGAATGAAGACATCACATCTGAAATGGAATCACCTTGCTAAAAATGCAAGCCACTCCATCTTGGTGCACACACAGACATGCTCCTAGAGCCTGCATTCATGCCCTGTGTGAATTTTCCCTGATACTCAGAGAACTCAACAATCAGCCATCTCTGCAGCTGCAGACAGGTTGTGTTCTCATCTGCTAATCTGGTCTTGACAAACATCTCTGACAAAAGGCATTCAACTGCCCTTTCTCTGAGATGAATCTGTTTTCTTTACCAAGAAGAACAAAGAGTATATACCCTTTTCAACTAAAGCTGCAACGCCCACCACGATGTGCATTTTAAAAATTACTCATTCTCCGAGCAAGAAAAGGTCATGGACATTTTCAAATTATCCCACCACCCCTATGTAAAGAATTTGTAAATTTTCTACCAAGTAACAAGTGACTTGGGCATACATTATGCAAAAAAGATAAAATTCATGTAAATAATAGCTCACAACCAGGATATTAAAGTCTATTTTTAAAGCCTTCAAATTTTTTTTGTTCCTACCATATTGCTGAAGATTTTATCTTTTAAAAAATATAAGATCACATTTTACTTTTGGTTGTAATATTTTGGGACACTGTAAATATTTTTAAGAATTTGATCCCCTGTTAGAGACTTGGGAATAATTTTATATTTAGAGACTGGGTTCGAGTAATTCTCCAGACCCCTAGAAAAATGAAGAGGCATCTTGTATATTTTATAGCAACATTCCCCAGCTTTCAATATCTAGGACAAAAACGTCTTAAGACACACACTTACCTCTACATCACAGGAATATTCTGAGCCATCTAGAAGTATCACTTTGCACTGCATGCTTTTAGGCTTTTTGACAATCTTTAATGGAGACCGAGAGAGTTTACTGCTAGATGATTTCTGAGAAAGTTTATCGTCTTCTAATTGTTGATATTCGAGCTGTTTTGCAGCTCTGGCAGCAAATTCCTGTTCCTTGTCAGTGACCTGTGAAGAGCAAACAATCAACAGTTTTCATTGCAAGATGGGAAATAAACATTGCATTGCTCATGCTATAGCACAAAACAGCTTTCTATTTCACAGAGGAGAAAAACTGAATTAGGATATTAGGAATAAACATAAATATACAGATACTTTTAATATTTGCCTAAATGCTGTTTGCCATTTAAATGTATCAATAAGGTATTAGTTCATTTTAACTCCAGGATTTACTTTAGAAACACTGAGTTAGCAAATGCTATCAAAATTTCAACAAGCCAGCAATGAATAAGTGATTCTTGACTTTTTAAAAAGCATTGGATAGCACAGGTCTCTAAAATATACTGTTTAGATTTCATCTTAAATGTTCTATTTTCTTAATTCACCAGATCCTTCTATACTCCATGACTTGTTACATAACTGTCTCATCCATATATATAAAAGATATCTGATAAACTCTAATGTCTGGAGAGCTTCAAATATTAATCTTTCCAGTAACTATACAGCTGTTAAAACATTTGATTTAGCTCTCAATCAATTCAATGAAGTCAGCAGAACTGAAATTCATCACAAAGTAATCCCTATGTCTGCTTCCCTTCACTGTAATGAGCCACTGTAAGAACATATCAAATCTGTCCCAATAGCTTTAATCTGCTTTCAAACCACAACAGACTAGTCCAGGCTAGATATAAAACTGCAGAGGACATTTTAAGTAACAGTAACATTCTCCCATAAACCAATCCCTTTGGAAATGTGCACACAGATCTTCGACCATTCTCTCTGTACATCCATCTTCTATCTATTAAATGACCACCAATGGTAGGACTGCAACTTCAATCCTCGGGCCATGCCACCGCTGCTCCTAGTCTGCAAATACGTGTTGACAGTCCAAAGAAAGATATGCACCAAAATTCTGCTTACGGCTTTGAAATAAGCATGAAATTTCCTCTCCCATGAATATACTATCAGCCTGTTGCTAAAAATTCATGGGCTCGAAGGTTAAAGACAGTATTGATGGTTTATCATTTTAACTTTTCTATTAGCCTCTACAATTTTATAACACTAATATAATTACAAAGGTATTTGGGTATATTTATTTTGGATTTTAGGTATCGATTTCTGTTGCTAATACAGTCCTCTCCTTCAATCCTATCTTGCCCAGGATTTCAAGGCAAAGTCTTGAGAACTTCTTAAGAATTGAAAGAGACCAATCTGCTGAGCTTATAAAAACAAAGCAACAAAAAACTGAATAATCAATCATAAAGGCCAAAATAGTTGAAAAAGCAAGTTTTAGCTTAAAAAAGTAAATAAACTAAAGAAAACATGCTCTGGCAACTCAGTCCTACTTTTTTAACCAATGTCTTTCCTATAGCAAAGCATTAAAATAGTAAGTGCAAGAAAATCATAAAATCATCATTAATTTTGCCCATGAGGTAATTTACAGAAGAGTCTGGTAACCTCGGTATTGTATAACAACAACAACAACACATTCGTTAAATGCTTTATAACTTACACAAATTTTATACATTTAAATTTTATTTTTATCTCTTCATAGGCAAAGGACATTAGAAACTATTAGTACATATTTATTTAAATTTTACCTGAAACCAACATTTTCTATGTAGCAAGAAAGATAAATTTCACTTTACCTCTACTAAAATAAAAATATCTGTATGAGAATAAGCTTTCTGGGTTACTTTAAATGTCAATTCCAGAGACATATTAAGCCATCAACCTTCAAAGGATAGGCATTGTTTCTGGGAACGCTGGAAACACAAACCCATCATTGAGGCCCTTATATACATTAAAAAAAAAAAAAAAAAAAAACCCTAAGAACTCTAAAATAGCAGACTAAGTCCCTCAAATGAAATGTCAATCATAGTCATATGATGAGTTCTAATTTTAAATACCAGATTTTAGCAAATCCTCAATCTCATTTAACCCATAGCTCTATGGTATGGGTATTATTACCCTTATGTGCATATAAGGAGAGAGAGACACAGGGAGCCTAAGAAACTTTCTCGAGGTATAAATTCAATGGATTTGAATGAAATTCAAATCCAGTCAAACTCATGTTTTAATCACTACTATGTACCAAAATGTGCTTCATTTTACCTCCAACAGTTAGCTTCCTAGCATGAATCAGAGAATTTTGTGAAAGAATCTTAGAAATTATCTTTTCTGAACTCTTCATTTTGTAGATGAAGCTGAGGCTTGGGGACTTGCATGAGTTCTCTGAGGATGGGAAAATAATGACTAGAAGAGACAGGACTCTGAGGTCTCTGCCTTTTGCAGCAGCCAGCCATTTCTCCTGTATTTTATTTGACTGTAGATGATAAAGAAAGTATATTTAATCAAGTCTACATATAAACAGTCATACTTTTCTACAATTATCTCCCATTTTCATATTATTTCATTTCAGAGTAAAGAAAATATGAAGGAAAAACAAAACATTTAGTTGGGTAATTTTAAACATTTGAAGATTAAAAGAACAAAATAAACAAAAAGAAAGCCAAACACTACCATCATTTCCTCCAAAAAAGAAAATGTAAAAGAAAACCATGATAGTTACAACAGTTTCTTAGGTTTGTCTACTAAACTGGGATGGGATCTCCCAATTCTCCATCACAAAGCATCTGAGATCAGACAGAGCAGCCATTTATAGATTGAAAATAATTGCTACTATTAATATTATTTAAAGTAGAATTTGTGACTTTCATTTTAAAATGGTTGCACAGAACCTAGCTGGTTTCCCTCCTCCCATCCCTCCACAGAAAACCTAAAACAAATTTTCACCAGCAACAACCCAGAACTCATACATGAGGACAAGACAGATCCTGGAGCCACAAAGAAATGGAAAATATCCATGTAGACGGTAGAAGAATTGGACTTCCACAATCATGATGCCCTTCCCTCTGATTCTGCACGGCAACAAACGTGCAGAAAATCTTCCCCCAACTTGTAGAAAAGTGAGACCGAGGTGGCCAACCAGCTTTCCCACCTTCTTGGGCTTCCTTGCAGGAGACCGGTCCTTGCCTTAACCCATGGGAAAGAAGTGATGTGACTGCCTGAAGGAAGAAATATACCTGAGGACAGGTAGAGACAAAGTGGGCGGGCCCACCAGCCTCAGTCCTGGACACTCTGCTCTGTAACTTGGCTAAAGGAGATGCTGAATCCGAGTGGCTGTTCGGCAGCGCCACACTGGAGTCTACAGATGCCCTGGGGACAAGTTCCTAGTCAGCGATCCCACATCGCCAGGATAATCCCTTTGGGACTTCCCTCATTCAGAACAAGCAGCACTCCCATCACTTACTAGAGCCAAGGTAAATCTGGGCTTAAAGACCACCTAGGGCCAAAGAGGTGGCAGAGGCCTAGCAGTAAAAAAAGTCTAAGCAAACATATCCAATAAAAAACAAAACAAGCCAGACAAGAGAAAACTGGAATGAAAAACTAATCCTTCGGTATAAAATCACAGACACCTACCCATAAGAAACAATATCAAACAAGAAACTATGACCTCCCCAAAAAGACAAAGTGAAAATCCAGTGACAAACCCTTACAAGATGGTGATTTGTGAGTTAAGAATTCAAAACAGCAGTTTTAATGAAACTCATGAACTTCAAGTTAAAAATGAAAATCAATTTGGATATTTATTAGATAAATCTGATGAAGAGATTGAAATACTTTAAAAAAAACCAAACAGAAATCTCAGAAATACATTTGGTAAACTGAAGAACTCATTAAAGGCTCTTAGCAGAATGAACCAAGCAGAGGAAAGATTCAGTGAGCTCAAAGACCAGCTATTTGAAAAGACACAGAGAAAAGAGAAAAAAGCAAAAAGGAACAAAGACTACATACAAGATATAGAAAATTACCTCAAAAGACCAAACCTTAGAATTATTGGTATTCAAGAGGCAGCTGAGCAAGAGCAAGGGGTAGAAAGCATATTCAAAGAAATAATCACAGAAAACTTTCCAAAACTTGAGAAAGATAAATATTCAGTTACAGGAATGTCTTGAGAACATCACACAGATTCAACCTAAATATGAATACTGAAAGGCAATAAACTCTCAAAGCTCAAGGACAAAGAGAGGATCCTAAAAGCAGCAAGAGAAAAAGAAACAAAAAACATGTAAAGGAGCTCCAATTTGCCTGGTAACAGACTCCTCAACAGAAACCCCACAGAGTGAAGTGACATTTTTAAAGTGTTCAAAGAAAAAAACTGTCATCTAAGAATATTGCATCCAGCAAAATTATCATTCAAATACAAAGGAGAGATCAAATCTTTCCCAAAAGAACAAAAGCAGAGAGAATTCACCACCACCAGACCCATCTTAAAAGAAATGCTAGAGTTCTTCAATCTAAAAGAAAAAAACCACTAATGTGTAAAATAAAAATAATGTATCAAACCCAGTGGTAAAATGTATCAAACCCAGTGGTAAAATCAAGTATATGGATAAATCCAGAATATCCTATTACTGTACTTACTGTACTTGTGGTATACAATGTACTACTACTACTACAACAATCATAACTAGTATGAAGCCCAAAAGACAACCTATCAAAAACAATATCTAAAGCAACCTGTTAAGAGATAGGTAATATTAAAATATGCAAATTGAGACAACTAAGTTAAAATGTGATTAGGGTGGAGTTAAAGTGCCTGCGTGTGTGTGTGTTTTAAATTTGTGATCTAAGATAAGCTGTCATTTGTTTAAAATAAGTGTGTGTGTGTGTGTGTGTTTTAAATTTGTGATCTAAGATAAGCTGTCATTTGTTTAAAATGTGTGTTTTAAATTTGTGATCTAAGATAAGCTGTCATTTGTTTAAAATAACTTGTTATGTCTGTAAGATGTTTTTGGTAAGCCTCATGGTAACCACAACACAAAAACCTATAATAGATCCACTAAAAATATAAAGCAACACATTAAACCACACTACCAGAGAAAATCACATAGCCACAAAAGAAGACCATGTGAAAAAGAACAAGAGGCGTCTCAGTCAGAAACAGGCAGCAAAAGAGCAGTAATAAGTCCTTATCAATAACTCTGAATGTAAATGGTCTCAATTCTCCAATTAAAAGGCATAAAGTGGGTAAATGGATATAAAAACAAGATCCAACTATATGTTACCTTCAAGAAATTCACTTTCCCCAAATAGATTGAAAGTAAAAAGGTGGAAAAAGACATTCCATACAACTAGAAGCCAATAAGGAGCAGATGTAGCTATACTTACATAAGAGACACTACAAATCTAAAACAAATGAGAAAAAGCAGGTCACTACATAATGATAGAGGGCACAATTCAGCAAGAGGATACAACAATTATAAATATCTATGCACCTAACACCAGAGTTCCCAAGTGTATAAAACATTCACAAATCTAAAGGGAGAAACAGACTGCAGAACAACAATGGTAGGGAACTTCAACACTCCACTCTCAATAACGGACAGATCACCCAGACAGAAAATCAACAAATAAATAGTGGAGTTAAACTAACCACTAGATCTAACAGGCCTAACCAACATTTACAAAACATTTCACCTAACTGCTGCAGAATACATTCTTTTCATCAGCACATGGAACATTGTCCAGAACAGACCATATGTTAGGATATTAGGCTATAAAACAGTCTGAACAAACTAAACAAACAAACAAACAAAACCAGAAATAAAAATCCTATCAAGTATCTTTCCTGATCACAACAGACTACAACTAGAAATCAGTAAGAGTAACTTCAGAAAATACACAAACATATGGAAACTGAACAACATAATCTGAATGACCAAAGATAAGTCAGTGAGGAAACTAAGAAGTAATTTTTTAAAAATTCTTGAAACACAAATGGAAATACAAGATACGAAATCTGTGGAATATAACAAAAGCAGTACTCAGAGGAAAGTTGAGAGTAATAAATGTCTATATCAAAAAAGCAGAAAGGCTTCAAATAAATAACTCAATGATACAACTCAAGGAACTAAAAAGTCAGGAATGGACCAAACCTAAAATTAGGAAAAAAAAGAAATAATGATGATAAGAACAGAAATAAATGAAATTGAGACCAAAAAAATACAGAAGATCAATAAAACAAAGTTGGTTTTTTGAATAGATAAGCAAAATCAATAAACCTTTAGCTAGACTAAGAAAAAGAAAGAAGACCCAAATAAATAAAATCAGACATGAAAAAGGAGACATAGCAACTGGGAAATAAGAAATAAGAAGAATCATTAAAGACTATTAGGAACAACTACGTGGCAACAGATTGGAAAACCCAGAAGAAATGGATAAATTTCTACACACATAACAACCCACCAAGATTGAACTGTGAAGAAATAGAAAACCTCAACAAAATAGCCATGAATAACGAGATCAAAGCTATAATAAAAAGTCTATCAGCCAGGCACAGCGGCTCACGCCTGTAATCCCAGCACTCTGGGAGGCCGAGGCGGGCAGATTGCCTGAGCTCAGGAGTTTGAGACCAGCCTGTGCAACATGGTGAAACCCCGTCTCTACTAAAATACAAAAAAATCAGCTGGGCTTGGCAGCGTGTATCTGTAGTCTCAGCTGCTTGGGAGGCTGAGGCAGAAGAACTGCAAGAACCAGGGAGGTGGAGGTTGCTGTGAGCTGAGATCGCACCACTGCACTCCAGCCTGGGCGACAGAGCCAGACATCAGCTCAAAAAAAAAAAAAAAAAAAGTCTTCTATCAAAAAAAGCCCAGGACCTGAAGGCCTCACTGTTGAATACCATCAAACATGTAAAGAAAACTAATACTAATCCTACTCAAACTCTTTAAAAAAAAAAAAAAAAAAAAACTAAAGTGGAGGGAATACTTCCAAACTCATGCTACAAGGCCAGTATTACCCTAATACCAAAATCAGACAATGATAAAACAAAAACTACAGGCCAATATCACTGATGAATACTGATGCGAAAATCCTCAGTGAAATACTAGCAAGCGAAATTCAACAACACATTGAAATTGGGACTGAAAAGATCATTCACCATAATCAAATGTTATTCATCCCAGGGATGCAGATAGTTCAACATACGAAAATCAATAAACACGATACAACGTATTATAAGAATCAAGAACAAAAATTGTATAATTATTTCAATAGATGCCAAAAAAGCATTTGATAAAATTCAACATGCCTTTATGATTAAAAATCCTTATCAAAATCAGTATAGAAGAAATGTACCTCAAAATAATACATGCCATATATGAAAAACCCACAGCTAGCATTGTACTGAATTACGAAAAACTGAAGGCCTTTCCTTTAAGGAGAAGAACAAGTAGAGGATGTCGACTTTCAGTATTGTACAACTTAATACTGGAAGTCCTGGCCAGGGCAATTGGGCAAAAGAAAGAAATAAAAGGCATCTGAATTGAAAAGGAAGAAGCCAAATTAGCCTTGCTCACAGATGACATGATCTTATACCTAGAAAAACCTAAAGACTTCACCAAAAAACTGTGAGAACTGATAGATGAATTCAGTGAAATTGCAGAATGTATCAACATACAACAATCAGTGGTGTTTAAATTTGCCAATAGTGAACTATCCGAAAAAGAACTCAAGAAGCAATCTCCTTTACAATAGCTACAAAATATAAAATAACTAGGAAGCAATCTAACCAAAGAAGTGAAAGATCTATGTAAGGAAAACTATAAAACTCTGATGAAAGAAATTGAAGAAAACAAAAAAAGTGGAAAGATATTCCATGCTCGTGGATTAGAAGACTTAATACTGTTGAAATGGCAGTGGAATCCCTATCAATACACTCTTCACAGAATTAGAAAAAAAGTCCTCAAATTTATATGGAACTACAAAAGACCCTGAATAGCCAAAGTCATACTGACTAAAAAGAACAAAGCTGGAGATATCATACTACCTGACTTCTAAATTTACTACAAAGCTACAATAACCAAAACAGCATGGTACTAGCATAAAAACAGACACATAAACCAATGGAACAGAATACAGAACCCAGATATAAATCCCCGCATTTAAGACTCCCGGGTTCAAATGATTTTTGTGCCTCAGCCTCCCGAGTAGCTGAGATTACAGACATGCCCCACCACACTTGGCTAATTTTGTATTTTGAATAGAAACAGGGTTTCACCATGTTGGCTAGGCTGTCTTGAACTCCTGACCTCAGCTGATCCTTTATAAGCACACAAAGGTGCCAAGAACATTCAATGGGGAGAGGACAGTCTTTTTAGTAGATAGTGTAGGGAAAACTGGATAACTCTACGAGAAGAATGAAATTAGACCCCTATTTCTCATTCACAGAAATAAAATCAAAATGGATTAAAAGACTTAAAAATGTCAGACTTGTTACAGTGAAACCACTAGAAGAAAACACTGGGGAAATGTTCCAGGAGACTGGTTTGAGCAAAGTTTTTTTTGTTGTTGTTGTTATTTGTTTATAAGACCTCAAAACCATAGGCAATCAAAACAAAAATACACACATGGATTACATCAAGCCAAAAAGCTTCTGTACAGCAAAAGAAAAAATTACCAAAGTAAACTATAGGAGAAAAAATTTGCAAAGTGTCTATCTGACAAGGGATTATTAACCACAATATACAAGGAACTCAAACTCAATAGCAAGAGAAAATGAGATTTAAAAATGGGTAAAAGATCTAAACAGATATTCCTCAAAGAAAGCCAAGAAGAAATGGCCAACAGGTATATGAGAAAAAGGCTCATTATCACTAATCATCAGAGAAATGCAAATCAAGACCCAACTGAGATATCATCTCACGCCAGCTAAAATGGCATGTATCAAAGAAACAGGCAGTAATCGATGCTGGCAAAAATGTGGGAAAAGGAGAATCCTCACAAGCTGTTGGTGGAAATGTAAATTAGTAGAGCCACTGTGGAAAACAGTATGGAGGTTCCTCAAAAACCAAAAATAGGACTATCACATGATCCAGCAATTCCATGACTGGATATACATTCAAAAGAAAGAAAATCAATACACAGAAAAGTCATCTGCACTCCAATGTTTACTGCAGCACTATTCACAGCAGCCAAAATATGAAATCAACCTAAGTGATCATCAACAGCAGAATGAATTTTTTAAAATGTGGTATATGTCCACAGTGGAATATTATTCTGCCATAAAAAAGGAATGAAATCTTGTCATCTGTGGCAACACGGATGGAACTAGAGGCTGTTATGTTAAGTGAAATAAGCCAAGCACCGGAAGACAAATACTGAATCTTCTCACTCATATGTGGGGGCTAAAATGGGATGTCATGAAGACAGGGAGTAGAATGGTGATTACCTGAGGTCGGGAAGAATAGAGAAAAGGGTAGGGAGGGGGAGTGATGAAGGGAATTTTTAAAAATATAAACATACTTAATACCACTGAACTGTACACTTTAAAAAGATGGTAAGTATTATATGTATATTTTACCTCAAATTTTTCTTTTTCTTTTTCTTTTTTTTTTTTTTTGAGACAGAGTCTAGCTCTGGCACCTAGTCTAGAGTACAGTGGTGCAGTCTTGGCTCAAGCCTCCCAGGTTCAAGTGATTCTCATGCCTCAGCCTCCCAAGTATCTGGTATTACAGCTGTGTGGCACCATGCTCAGCTAATTTTTGTATTTTCAGTAGGGACGGGGTTTCACCATGTTGGCCAGGCTGTCTCGAACTTCCAACCTCAGGTGATCCACCTGCCTCGGTCTCGCAAAATCCTGGGATTACAGGCATGAGCTACTGCGCCTGGCCTCAAATTTTTAATAAGTATAAAATTGGGGGGAAAAGGCAAACTTGTAAATACCCTAGGTAAAGAAATAAAATAATATGGTTGCAAATATGTAGTTTAATGTTGTGACTTCCAAAGATTTTCACTAATACGCTGATCATATCTCTTTTCTCAACATCTTAGAATTTCTAGCTTGAAACACTTCTGACATATAAGAGGCCAATCACTTGTGGGGACTCCAGATTGCTCTACCGCAGACAAATCAGCACTCTAAAACATTCTGATTCCAGGCTTGAAGTTTTAAGACAAAAGAAATTTAAATATAGATTTATTCAAGGCCCACATGTAAACCATACTTTAAAACTTTTAAAAGAAATGCATTATTCCCGACTACTCAGACATGTCCAGGGAAAAGAGTTGAAAACATAAGTGTGTATAGGGAGGGAAAGACCTACCTGAAGGTTCGCTGAAAGCAGATCTGCAATATTAGGGTCAGGGTGATGCCTAGGGAAATGCAAACTCACTCTAGTCCTCAGGTTTGAAAGAAAAAACTACCACAAGCATAATTAAAGCTGTCAGTTTGGTGTCTATCCTTCCTCTAAATCCAGATAGGACCAATAATCTCCAGTCTGGACTTCAGTGAGTGTCAGTGTTTTAATTAAACGAAGGAGTTACCAGGCAAGGTTGTGGAATGTCATTCACTGAAAGCCTTAAAGCATACACTTTCATCTGCCTGGGGCCAGAAGGGGAACAGCAGATGACCCCTCATAGCTGCCTCTAGTGCTAACAGACTGAGGTTAAAGCCGACCCTGGAGCAGCTCAGCAAACATCGCGTCATTGGTTTTCTGGCCTGGGCTCACCTCCCTCCGCACCGGGGTGCTGTGCGCGGCAGCGGCCGCGAACTGCTCCAGGGCTTGCTGCTGCTCCTCGGTGGGCGGCTCCGGCCCGGGTGCTCCCGCGTGCCCCTGTGCTCCCCCCGCCTCCTGGGGCTCGGCCTCCTGGTCCGGCTTGGATTCCGAGTCTGATCCAGATTCTGTCGTCATAGTTGATTGTTCTGCAAGCAGAAAAAAAAGACCAGGTCACTTCATGCAGCTACCTTCCCTCTGCAAGAAAACAGATGCTCACCGTGAACGGCTCAAGAGAACCACAAGGACAGAGGGAGATGCTACCAAACCCCATCCGATTCCACACATCCGACAGACGACCTGTCAACCTCACCGCTGAGACGGGTGCCCACCAGGGGCTCAAAACTAACATTGACCTAGGAGGGAAAGTTGATTTGTAATGATCACAGGCTTTATTCCTATTAGATTTTTGCCACAACGGATTGTTAAATGACATTAAAGAAATGTCATAATAATTAAATATCTTACATTCAATTAAAAAATAAATTTGCTGCATCACCTGCATATATATTTCAATCCCTGGGAAGGATGATCTAATAGTGTAAGCAGACATTCTTTCTCATTTCTCTCCTCCTTTCTGTCTCTACACAGGGGTCCTCTCAACCTCCGAATTACCTCAAGGAACAAATGCCTTTCCCATGTGATTTTTCCTAATCCAGTTATCCCCCTTTGAGTTAGCAAGTGAGCTACAACAGCAGCTTCTTCAGTGACTCGGGATCTGTCCCACTGGCCACACCTGGAGGGGCACAGGCAATATCACCTCTCCTTCCCTCCCAAGTTAATTCTCATCTTCTTCCTGACTTCCCCCTATTTCCCTTGAGTGCTGAAAGGTAAGTTCGTCTCATATCTCACAAGGAACTCAAACAACAGATTTTAATATATAATAATCTGCTGATATATCCTTTTAAAAGACCTTCTAAAATATGAACACCATCTTCCCAAAGATTGCAAGTCAAGATGTTTTAAGATTTTGTGCCTCAGTTTCCACACATGCCAAATGGGACACTGAACATGATAATACCTAAAGAACTTATTTCTTGCTATTAGATTTTTCTACTACTCATAAGACACACCACTAGGTTTTTAAAGCAGATTTTTGCTCTAAGCAGCAAGAGAGCTGCTATTATGCCAAGTAGATACCATGTCATTTTAAGCTATTTCTTAAGTATATGGAATAAGTATCTCAAGTACAAATATGTCATTATTGTCATATAATTTCCCTTCCTAATTCTAATTTTATAGTAAAAATATGAGCAAAGGACTAGTGTACTGCTTTAAGCAAACTGTATAATTGGTATAATATAAAATTATGCAACAATAAAATGAGTAACTCTTAGTTTCTGTCTTCACTATATATAGAAATATCTTTAATAATTTGAAGAAGGAAACATCATAAATACGAGTCTATGTTATAAACTAAATGCTATATCTGTGTTTTCTATTTAGAGTAACTTTTCACAATCACCAGATATTCTGTTGAATAAAAGAGACATAACAGTTTGGCATGTACTTAGTTGCCCAAAGCATATGTAAACATTAATCCAAATACAGAGAAAAGTAGTAATGCAAATAAAATAAACTTTTTTCCTATTACAATACATTCTAGATTTTGAAGCAAATCTTAAAAGTAAATATTATATTCTCTTTAGTATGCTTATCCTAGAAAGTGGCATAAATATATAGAGAAAACAGCAGAGGAGGAAAGGTGGTAGAGCCTCTGATCAAATTCCATCTTTTGGAAAAGGAAGGATTAGCTTTAATAGTCAATTCAACCCACCAAACATTTACTGAGTACCTAACATAAGCCAAGCACTGCTTGTGATTTAGAAACAGAGATTCATCTGTGGTAACCACTACCCCTTATCCCAAGGAGCTCCTAGTCTGTGCCAGAAATACTCTCCCTCAAATCCATTTTCTCCATCTTCTTTTGGTAACTAAGCTTTCAGTCTTAGCAGGTGCCCCTTCACCCAGCTTGAGACTACAATGAGCTGTGGCTGTGTGATTAAAACAACAGAAAAAAACTGTACTCAATGTTTAGGACACTTCATCAAGACAAAGCCTCTTGCCCTAGATTTCCCTTTCCCATCTTAAACCCAGTCCTGGACATGTCACGTTCAGGGGAATGACAGAGCCACCCTCTCTAGCACGGTTCTCTAGATGACCTCATGGACTACGACCCACCTTCTCTGGATTGTGACATGAGGCAGAAATCAACAACTTTAGCTTGTGTTCATTTGCTCAGGAAATTGCTAATTCTATTACCTGAGCAAATGAATATCCCACGATTTTAGTGTTATCATCCTAGTCGGGAAACCATTTTGCATCTGCTTTTGTTTTAAATCCAGGACCATCTCCAAAGCAGAGAGCCAGCAGTACACAAGCTAAATAAAAATGTAAAATGGATAGAGCCCAACAACCACCTACCACCTAACTGAAGAATAAAATAATGTACCATTACTTTTAATCTATGACTATGCAATATAATACCTTACCTGTTATATATCACATGAATCACAGCAGCTCATACCTCAATATCATCTACTATGCCCTTGTCATATATTTCCTAGGTATATTAATTTTTCCAGCCCTATAGGCATAATATAATAAATGCAAATCATTGCTGTTTTGACCAATTTTAATAAAATAAAACTGTCAAGGCTCTGAGAGATAAAGTAATAAAACTTGAAAATGCATGGCTTTTTAATGCTGGAATATCACTAGAATCAATATCTAATTCCACATTTCTCAAAGGGCATAAGCTCTTATTATCCCTACAAATAAACTAGTATAAATAGCCTATATCAGCAAATTCTATTTTAAAACTTGTTTCCTCTTCTCCACCCATATGCCAATGTAAGCAAACAATAACCTGATTTTTAATGGCAAACTATTATAAACACCTAAATACAAAATGTCTGGCCAAGCACAGTGGCTCACACCTGTAATCCCAGCACTTTGGGAGGCCGAGACGGGCAGATGACTTGAGGCCAGGAGTTCAGGACCAACCTGAACAACATAGTGAAACCCCGACTCTACTAAAAATTAACCAGGTGTGTGCATGCCTGTGATCCCAGCTACTTGGGAGGCTGAGGCATGAGAGTTGCTTGAACCTAGGAGGCAGAAGTTGCAGTGAGCTGAGATCGTACCACTGCACTCTAACCTGGGTGACACAGAGAGACTCTGTCTCAAAAAAATAAATAAATAAGTCTAACTTTGACTTGTTACTTTAATAAGTTTATAGTGTGCTCCTTCGTTCTTAAACCCAAATGCCAAATCATTTTTTTTTAAACTAGATTTTCATGATATTTACATTGCTTTGGTTCTTCTTTTTCTTATACTCATTCCTTGCTTTCTGGAATGGTTCTTGCCACTTAAAATCACAGCTTTCCCTTTCCAACTAACTAAAGACTATTGTTTTCCAAGGTTTCTTTCTCTTCTGATAGGCTCACTTTGGACCAAACTATCTAGGAATTATCTGGGCTACTGGAAGTAAACATCATCAGTTGAAATCCCAAACAGAAAGTGATACAAAATCTATTTATGCTTAGTTTTGACTGAAACTGTCCTTTCTTTATACTAAATTTACCTTACAGTTGTGTTTTGCTTGGGCTTTAAAGGTTTGGATTCCTAAAAATTCCAAATCCTAAAAGTTGGGGTAAGGACATTCATAAGTATGCTAGGCAGATGGCAAAAGAAGTCCTTAATTTTTTTTTTTAAAGAAAAGTAAATTGTATTTCAATATGCCTCTCAGGAATATATTTATTAAATGAATACAAAAAGAAATGGTAATAAGCTTTAAAGGATGCATGTGCAGGTGTGAATGAAATCATCTTCACAATTCCCAATCTAATTCACCTACAAAAAGACGGTCATTGTCACACATTTCTGGCTTTGTTCCTTTTCAGCTCTAATTTTTTATTTCACAGAAGCAAGAAAAGTCAGTTAATCCTTGTCTTTTCCACTTTTAGAAGTGGCAGCTCTAAAATCTCCAGCTCCTAACTAAATGACTGCTAAATTAGTTTCTGTATTCAAATTTACCTACCTCTCTTGCTCACATGAAAATTCAGTGGCATTTTATTAAAAGACACAAACTAAAGATTTAGTGAAGGAAAATGCTTGATATAAATTTTTGTCATTTATGTGTAAGACAGGATTCCTACAGAATAACAAAGTGTTTCATAAAAGAAACCTCTTCATGCCATTTACCTGTCTAAAGAAGATGTAGGACTAAAATGGACAAACTTTTTAACATCAACTTTTTTTTCTAATTCAAGTGTAAATTTATAGGAGAAGTGGGTCTTACTTAGCATAAGTATTTGTGACTACTGAGTACTATGCACCAGTCTGCTAAAAACCATCAGTTGCTAGCAAGCCAGAAGACAGTAATATTCTTTGGCCCTTCTACTGGATTGTTTCTATTTGCATGAAAAAAAATGCCCGCCTATCATCCATCTAAAAAGAAAAATCCCAAAAAGAAACCAAAACAACCTGCTGTTGGTCTCACATTCTACTCTCCCACTCCCTCTAATAGGACCCTACCTCTCTACTTTTCTGTAGAGCCAAGCTTCTGGAAGGAATTTTCTTCTCATGCTGTCACCACATCCTCCCACTCACTCACCCTTCAGTATATGCCTCATAATTCTAGCAACCTTGCTAAGGTTACCAATGACCTCCCCACTAGCCAATCAATACTAGGCGACATCCCTTCTCTCAGTTCTCCAGGTTTGACACTCTCTTGGTTTCCTTCTATCCTTCCTGGCTACTCTTCCTCATTTCCATTTGCCTCTGCATATTCCATTTCTCATATTCTATTTCTAAACTTTGCAATTCTTTATGAATCTATTTCACTCTTTAAATCCTCTTTCTTGGAGAGCTCATCCACTTCATTTCAAGTAGGATGACAATTCTAAATTTTGTGACCTCTCCCTGAGCTTCAGATCCATAAATACAACTTTCCTTCTCACTTCTCTACCTAGATATCTCAGAAGTACCTAAAACTGAACATTTTTCCACACAAACCTTTCATCTCTGCACTGCCCCTGCCTGCTGCCAACCCCCCAATCCGCTTGACACCCATCTGTCCCATTGCAGCAGGTGGCCTCCATCTGTCCAGAGGCTCATGCTGGGATTGGGATAGCACTTCTCTCCCTATGCCCAACTCCAATCCAGCTCACACTTGGCAATTTCACCGTTTGAGTTGTATTTAATGAAACAGAAGAGGCTGGGCACAGTGGCTCATTTCCATAATCCCAGCAGTTTGGGAGGTTGAGACAGGTGGATCACCTGAGATCAGGAGTTCGAGACCAGCCTGGCCAACATGGCAAAACTCTGTCTCTACTAAAAATACAAAAATTAGCCGGGTGTGTGGTGCGGACCTGTAATCCTACCTACTCTGGAGGCTGAGAAAGGAAAATCGCTTGAACCCGGGAGGCAGAGGTTGCAGTGATCTGAGATCATGCCATTGTACTCCAACCTGAGTGACAACAGTGAAACTTATCCACGCCCCCCACCGCCCAAGAAAAAGAAAGAAACAGAAGAAAGACAGGAAAACATTTGAGGCAGAGGTTTCCAATCAAGCAAAAGCAGAATAGCAGGAGGATCACCTGCACTTACTTGCGTGAGGTTATGTGATCTGCTGTGGCAGGAAGGAAGAGGCGCGTAAGAGTGATGAGAGGTGAGAAGAAGGGACTGAGAGCGAGTCGGACACAGGCAGGTCCTGCAGGCCGCCTGACCCTTGCTAAGGAGACGTCATCTCGTTACTCAGGGATCATCTGGCAGGAATGGGACAACTGACCTCAGAAAGGGTCCGCGGGGCTTCTCCATCGTTTCAGCTCAAAATTAGGCCAAACTCACAGACCACACGGGCCCTGAAGGGGCAGCAGGGAAAAGTTACTCCTCAAAGTACAAAATGGCAAAACTCAGGACTGGTCATGATTAAATATCTTCAAAAAGTTGACAAGAAAGAGTTCAGATGCAGGGACAATTTTGATGGTTTTTTCAAACAAGCTTTTTGATCATGCTAAGTTCAAATCTTGAAGGCCAATACACCAACTTGTATGAAGCTGACATTTTAAGACTATGCAAGAAGCAGAAAGTCAGAATTTTTATGAAGACATAATAATTCAAAAATTAATTTCACAATGGCCACTGTAAATCTGTAAAGGATTACCAAGATTCATCAATATGGTGACAAAGATTTCACAATAGCATTGCACATTTACAAATCAGTGTTGGAAACTTAAAAAAAACTAAATAAGACAATAAGAAGTCCCCAGTCCCCAGTTCTCTGCTTCGAGGAATGTACATTCAGACGGGGTACCTCAAGAAGCAAACCAAGCACCATGCCCAGCCCAGAGAGGGAGGCTTTAAACAAGTCCATGGGAACAGAAAGGATTTTCACAGGAAAGAACACTTGTCTGATAAAAAAAAAATCACTAACTTTCAGTCTCAAGTTAAACAACTAGTTTTAAACTTTAGACACAAACATCACAGGCTACTTCAGAAAGACAGAAGGGAAATCGGGGAATAAATCAGAGTCCAGAGTGCAGGAAGGGACCATGACAGGACAGGAGAAGTGGGTTCTGGCCCAACTCTGCCACATGTCCTGTGACCTCAACAGAATGTGGCTTCCCTTTCTGTTCTAAAATTTCCAAATTCTGGGATTCCCGTGAACCAAAGACTGTTATATTTACAGCACGAAATCTAAAGAAATGTTGCGCAGTGAAGACAGATACTACCTGATCCTACTGACCAGGCCCAAGGGCATAAAGGTCTGAGGGCAGGCAGCCGCAGCAAGCACCGACCTCTCTCACCACTGTGTGGGTCAGGCTGAAGACCTCATTAACTATTCAGTCTATTAAGGTTTCATTAGTTTCCTGAAGCAGTACCTTACTCAGATAACCTGAAAAAGTTTGAAAAAAAAAAAAAAACCACTTAGTTTACTTAATAGATTGGGAAAATCTGGTTTATATACAGTAAGATTTTAGCTTTTAAGTTCAAAAATACTTAGCTCTTTTACGCATGAGTGGAAAAATAACAAATATAGTTTAGAATATATATATTGATATGGTGACTATGGAAGCATCCACCTTACCACTGTATGTTCCAAATTTTTCCACTGTATGTTCCAATATTTCCAAATCCAACTGGTACCAAATGCCAGGGTACAAAATTGCCTATGCCTCTGAAATACCAAGAATCTTTGGTTGATCCCACATGTACCCAAAGATATTTTAATAGGCAAAGGAGGCAGCTGATGCCCCTACTCAAGGATGGGGAACTATGTTAGCATAGGTCTCTAATATAGGACTTTAATTGTTCAGTGACAGCATTAATAGAAGAGGCAAGGTTCCCCTGGGGGCAAAAGTACTTGCAAATTAAGTCTATGGAGGGAGTGGCGGAAGAATCAATTCAAATTCTGTTCTAGGATCTCTGCACTGTGAACATTCTGTCAAAAGCAAGGAAGTTCCCAGACTAGGATTCCTGAACTTCAGAGGTTCGAGAAAGGAGACCCGAGGTTCAGAGAGTTTGTTTTGCCTATTTTAAAGGAAAGTGTACATTCAGCAGTGACATGGCTGTACACACTGACAAGGCTTATCAATTATCAATCTTATCAATTTAGTTAGAAATAGTAGCTACATCATTGCTTCACTCATTAATACATTCCTTTAACAAACATTTCCTGAACAGCGGTTCTGAGGCCTAGGGATACATCAAATAAAGATGAACAAGGTCTCTACTATAATGGAGCCTACATTCTAATTGAAGGAGAAAAAGAAATAAAAAGTGTCAGCTAGAGACAGATGTTATTAAATAACCCAATTAAAGAAAATGGCTGGCTGTGCTAGATTGGGTGATTAGGGAAGGCTTCTCCAAGAAGGAAAAATGTAACCAGTGTTCAACAGATATCAAGAAGAATCTGTCATAGGCAGATACCCAGGGTGGCAATGAAGCCTGTGAGGAAGACGAATGCCCAGGCTTGGTCAAGGAATGAAAAGAAGACCAGGGTATCTGGAATGCACGGGGTGTGAGGAAGAGGGGTACAAGGTAAGGCAGATGTGACAAAGGGTCAGATCCCATGGGTTTACAGAGCTGAGTTTTATTTTAAATGTAGTGGAGCATTCTGAAGTGAGGAATGAGAGTCTTATGGATGCTTTTAAAAGGCCATTCTGGCTTCTGAGTGCAGGTGCAAGATAGGAGCAGGGGACCCAGCGACTAGGCAATGGCAGCAGTCCAGGTGAGAGAAAATGCCAGAGCAAGGAGGCAGGTGACGGAATGAAGGCAGGTGATGACAGTAACATGACTATCACTGATGCCATCATTATCAGAAACTTACTATTCAAGTTTCCATGTGGTCTACACAAGAATTCTGATAGTGCTATTAGTCTACTCCCAACAGAGGCTCTGACTGCAGCTTTGGTGAGAGATGAGAAATGCACCAAGCAGGTAGGAAAAAGCTCCCACAAATGTTAGGTATCTTAAAATACAGGGATTCTCTAGTGGCAAAACTACTGCACATAATCATTTTCCAATAGGCCCTAAAGCAGGGAGGCCACCAACATGCAAGTGTCAAATTTCAACAATTATTCTTTAGGCTGGATGCTCCATCACCTTTAGCATGGGAAATCATTCGTGAGCCCGATATCATCAGCAATCCTTCTAAAAATCATCCAGTTCAGGTGAAAAGCAATGCCGGCCTTCATTTATAATGGATGTATTCCTGTGGTTTAAGTGACAGCTCCAATCTTCCAAAAAAGCAAATTTAAAACAGATTAGCATGAAAAAGTTTGGCCTCTTGAGTAGAGAATATGCTTTTAGACTTCATCTGAGAATGTTACTAATGGATAAATGACATCTGCACTTACACATCTGTTTTGATAAGGGAGAGATTTTTAGTCTCCATGAAATTTTAACATGACTATCATTGATGCTGTCATTAATGGAAACTTGCTATTAAAGTTTCTATGTGGTCTACACAAGAATTCTGATAGCACTATTAGTCTACACGTAAATCCTGTCTTGCCCTGGGTTGGACTTAGAAAGAACCACTTCACCAAGCACAGGCAGTGCTTCCCACAACATACTTATATTTTTTCACTTGACAAGCATTTTAACGTATTATTCTAAACATGGCAGAAATACTTGAAAGAGTTAATTTTCCAGGAGTCAACATAAATATTTCAATTGAGCTTCCTAATCGCTATGCTTATAGCAATTCATTAGTGTTCCCTATCACTGAAATAGAGTTCAGAATTGATGACATCATTTCCCTTAGCAAAGGCATTCCCACGACCGCATCCTTTTTAAGCAAAAAAATCAAATCAAAATGGACATTTCAGAGCATCAATGATATACGTAAGAGCAAAAGTATTCAGCCCTTATGTTAAACTGAATCCTGGAAAGAGTGAGTGAATAAACTAAATATAGCAACTATTTTCTCATTTTCTATAAACCATAAATCATCCTTTGTAAGGGAGACACTGCCATTGTGCCCTCAATGTGCCAGCCATAATTTAAATGCTGCATATTTGCTTCTTAACTAAACTTTAAACAAATCTGATCATATCCTGCCTAATGGTTCCCTAAAAGGAAAGTTGTGTGTCTAAAATGCATAGGATCTTCATGAGTTTGACAGAAATAATTCTCCATAAGCTGTGTGTGATGGTGTGATTACTTTTTAGTAAAACAGGGATGATGCCTGAGAACATAAAGGAAGCTGGTCACTTGGAAGACACAGATGCTCTCATCCATGCTCAGCTCACCCCAATAGGACAGGGGTTCAGCTGGGTTAGTGAACAACTTGCCTAAGCCACAGGATAAGGAGCACAATACCAAGAATCAAACCTGAGTCCTGCCTCCAATAACAGAGCTGTTTTTCCCACACAAGTCATGTACATTGGTATGCTGTAAAACCTACTCTTGATCTCCTATTCCTCTTTCAGAACTGGGCAATTTATCAAAGGTATTGCTTTATGGGATCATCCACAATTGCATGTTGCCAATATGCTATCTTATCCTTTTACTTACTGTAAGTCAAACATTAGTCAATTCAATTTCTATAAAATTATATTTTGTTTTAAAGACTATTTTCCATGCTAAATACTAATTAAGTGTATGTATGTGTGTGTGTGTGTGTGTGTGTGTAAATATACATACATACATATATATGGCATTACAACACTAGTGTCTTCCTTTGTTAAAAAAGGTTAATCTAGTGTGAATCTTTAAGATTCTGTCATTCTGTCACAGGTTGCCATTTTATTCCTGGAAAACAAAAAGCAAATTGTTGTTTCCGGAGAAAACATAAATGGCACCGAGTCTCCTTTTCAAGGCTCAACAACTCATGACTTTCCACTATGGTGGATTTAAGCTTTAAAGCAAACCAAGCCTACATTTTAATCAGTTACAATTTTGATGCTGTTGTTAGTGGAAAACCTCAAATTGACAAGAAGTCAGTATCACACCTTTCAAGATATAAATGTCCAACCCTGTTTAAAATTTCCAAGCATTCCTTTGCTAAAATCAAAAGAGGAGAGAAAAGAAGGTAGCATATTTTCTCTATATGCTTTGCCAATTCTATTCAGAGAACAACTTATTAGCAAAAAGATATGTTTGGCACCTTAATTCAGGAGCATATTTTTCTATTACCCAACATCTGACTCTGCATCTGTGAGAAAGGAGGTGTGAACCACAGAGAGTGAATAAATTAAAACAGAGTCAGACTCTTTGTACAGTCATCCACCACCAAATAAGAGCTCTCCAACTCTTTCTGAAATGGGTCTCTCTTCCATAGAACCACTAATTTTTAAAATAGGGAAAAGGTTATGGCAAAAAATTCCAACTTTATACCTTAGTGAGGGGGCAATATACCCTCTGCTATCTGGGAATTTTTGGCCAAGAACCCATGATTCAGGTTTCACTTTATAGGTGCCAATACCACAGGGCAAAGGACAGAGAGAACAAAAATGGCTGTCTCAGAAGGACCTGGGCACGAATAATCTATGCTTCTAATTCCCTGTATGTCCAGGAGAATTTTACATACAAATAGACCCTAAACAAATAATGAATGAATGAACAGCCTGTGTTTCTGCATCTCATGAATGTAACAGTATAGTACTCCTTTCTAAGATCCCTGTAAATTCAAATGAACAGCAGAACAAGGAGCTGGCCTGGACATTTTCTGTAACTGCACACATGCGTCAAGGCTTTTATCTCTGTGGTTAGCTGCTAATGGTAAGCTTCATGCAGGCCCCCAAAACTATTCACCATAAGGACATGTGGTGAGAACGAGAAAGAAAACAATGGGGGAAGCAGGACCTTTTGGGGACCCAGGAAGGCAAGCTGCCTGTAAATGTTTGTATCTTGCCTTTTAAAGGAGTCCCAGGTGGTAAGTATTAAAGACTCACATAGCATGAATAATGTTTGATCAAATCAATAAAGAAATATGGGGGGGGAAAGCCACTTCTATTGCTACAGAAAAGAAATAAAATATATAGAAAAATACCAGGTATTCTATTATTGTTTCTATTTAATCCTTACAAAATCATACAAAGTAACCATTATCAGCAGTCTGGGGGGTCGTTAAATATTTAAATGAATGAATGACTCAATGTATCAGCTTCATTTAACCTAAATGTGTCCTAAGTCACAAGTCTACAAATGATGTCTTGGGAAGTGGGATCTAATTCACTCTGAGCCCTGAAACCCCTTGGCTGTTTTGTGGTATACTGCAATGAACATAAATGAACACCAATTAATAGATTTCAACTCTCTCTCATACAAAATATGCTAAATTTGATCAGTTACCCACTCCTTTCGATCCCAACATTATCTAGGCCATTTCTGTAGCCCAAAGCCAAATTAATGGAACTTGGTTTCCCCCACAGTTCTATATCATTGACTTTGTCACCCCACAATTAATTAACTAAGTGTGCACAATAGAATTTATCACAATTCTTACAGAAGGAGGAAATGGAAGACTCTTCTGGCATTCTTGGAGAGTCTGACAGACTGTTGGCTTTTTTTCCCTCCTTCAATACAAATGTGAGGCCAAGTGTTTAATTATTCTGTTTTTACTGTAATGCATCCGCTTTTATCTCTTCACCAGCAATGGATGGAGACTACAAAGAATGTTCTTTAAAAGGTCTCCCTGGCACACAAATGAGTTTCCTGAAAGCAGTGCCTCATCAAGTTCTCTGAAGATGCTGATAAGAGGATTCCTTACTCCACGGCTGTTCACCGTGGGCCTGCAGCACTGAAAGGGCTCCCCATCTGTGCCTCAAATACTCTTGCTATGAAAGCCTTAAGAGGCAGCTGGCTCGGCCGCCATCTTCCCACAGCCCTGTAGTTTGGGCTGCCTTCTGATATTCTGATCTGGGGGGCTGAGTGTCCCATACAATGGAGATAAATGACAGAACAGCTACAGGTGTGATGTTCCACTTTAAATTCTTTGTCTCCAATGGGCAATGAAGCCAATAAATAGCTCTTTCAATTTCTGAATCCACATATTTCCAGTTCAAAGGGGATTAACTCAGAAAGAAATTTGAAAAACAACCTGAAAGGCTGAAATGCAGTTCATCTTTTAAAATTTTTTATGGGTTGTGTCTAGGTATTTTTTAAGGTTTAATCACAGAAAACCCTGCTTCACTTCATGTATTGATAATTTTTTTAACCACTGTAGTTTTCACAATGAAATTAGTTTTAAATCTTTTAGCTCGTCTATTCAAAATGAACACAATTAAAGCTAAGTGCAAGCTTTATATGTGGTAAATAAAAAAGCCACAGTAATTTCTTATTTTAAACTCATCTGTTCAAAGGGCTCCTCAAACATGTATGGAAAGGGGTGTTTGCTCCCCTAAAGTAGACCTTGGCAAAGAATCAGGTCCAGAAGAGAAGCTGCTGCAAAGGAGGGGTGCTGCTCGAAGCAAAACTGAGACTGACAAGAGTGGACAACATTGGTCCTAACACATTTTCCCAGAGAGCTCTGTCTGTCCTGGGAAGGGTCACAAGTTTGGGGCTGGGTGAGACGTTCCTGGGCTCCCACTTGAGCTTCTGACCTAAAGTAGAAAAAATGAGGATACAGAGGAGTCTTCCTTTGTATAGTTTCCAGATTAAACTAAACTATTCCCTGAGAAAGGGGGGTAATTCTTTTGGAGGGAAGAGGTGAGCTACAATCAGAGACAAGACAGCTGGAGAGGGGAGCACTAGCTACTAACCCTGGAGAGGCTGCAGATTAAGCCTGCGGTTTTCAACATCCAGACCCACCATAAAAAGAGAGACTTAAGATAACTCAGAATGTCAAAGAGAAATCATCTCTCGATGGTCGACTCACTTTTTTAGATGTTCTACAAAACGGTCATTTTTATAATTAGGAAAAAATAAACCAAGAAAATATTTCTTCTTAGAGATGAATAGTAGTCACAGTTATATTTATTACTTTTATTAAATACTCTTTTTGCTAGGTGGCCATTCTACTGTTTTAACTTAGTTTTTTGTAGAAAAAAAATAATTCTAATATAATTTAGTACACCTGAAATACACCTAACTATTCAACCTACATTAACATAACTGGGTGCCACTATTCAGCAAACTAAGCAAACCATTCATTTGCAAATGGAGCAAATGAAGATTTAAGGTTTGCAGAGGATGAAACTCAGACCACTTGGAGCAGAAGCATCTGGAGCGCCCAAAAAAACACATTCTTAAGTGCAGGTGTACAGAATCTCCAGAGCACACACGCCTGGGTTCCACTCACACCAATTCAAACAGTGTCTCTGATGGAAGGCTCCAGGCACAGGCAATTTTTAAAAGCTCTGTAGGATTCTAAAACACAGCCTGGAATGAGAGTGGTAAGATCACATTATCTGCACTTTTAATAAGCACACAGGTGATTCTTCCACAAACTAAAGTTTGCCAACTACTGGCCTCTCTACTCCAAAGCTACTCGTAACTGCATTTGAAGACAGAAATGACAAGTAGGAAACAAAAGACCATTGGCCCTGGTCAAGGCTATCAATCCGTGCGTACTTTGATTACTGCCACAAAGTTGGTGCAGCAATCTTAATGCTTTTTGCATTTTATAGATGGGTACGCCATTTTGTTTTTCTGGTTTATCTGGAAGGCATACTCTTGAATTTTAAGATCTTAACTTTAATAAAATGCAGTACTCATTTCAAACTATATTTCACAATGGAGATATTTTTCCATCTCAGTCATGCTCAATCTCTCCTGAAAATAGTATTAGGTAATCATATGCGGTAAGGATATTCTCCACCTATATTAATAATGATTATTACTGAAGTAATGCTGAAAACATCCTATTTCCTCTTCTTTCCAAAGAAGTGTCTCCCTTTAATTGGAATAGGCTTGCCATTGAGGGGAATAATAGGAGACAGAGAGAGAGGCCTGCACAAGAAAGAGGGAACAATGGAACTTTGCTAATGATAATTTCCAGCTACATTCAGTTTCAGCCTTAGTGACAACTCCAATATGGACACCTATCCAGACTTTATCCAGGGCTTTCAATTCAACTCCACTAAAACTTGCTGAACACTCAATCCGGAGTTGGGGTCTTGGTCACCACACAAATTATTTTTAAAATTTTTTCCCCCAGTTAACTTCCAGAACCTAATCAATTTTATTTTAGAAAGCCATCATGATCAAATTGCTTATTTACTCAATCCTGAATGTCAAGAAAATCTGTCCAATCTTCTTCGCAGAACATCTTCACTATATTCTTTTCACCCAGGCAGCCCTGTTGAGCTTTTGTGAGTCACACAGGAGTGGAGCCAGCAGTGGGTCCAAAGGAATTTCAGGAGCCACTCACTAAATTCAGTCTATGAAATACATTAGCACAACTAGGAACTAGGAACCCAGCATTTTTACAGCTTGAGAAACGCTGGTTAGAAAAAGAGAATAAAAGAGTAACAAAGCCGCAGATGAGCATTTGCTCTATTGCTCTCTATTGGCATTCCTCTCCAGCTGGGTTCTGGCAGCTGTGGAATTGACAAGCTATTTCTTTCTAAGAAATGAAGTATTTTCAGTTGTCCCCCAACCCTGACTTCTCCTCCATACAACAGTAAAGGCAACTACAGGTGGCCTCAGCTATTCCTGATTCCCAAGCCTCATCTTCATCCTCATCACATGAGCTTCAACAGTCATGAACTACCCAATGACATGCAGTGCTCCAGGTGCAGTGTGAGCTTCTGAGTCTCCCATGCCCTTGAATGTGATGCCCTTAGAAGACCTCAGTCCACCCATTTCCCTAAGCACTCCTAAACCCTACACTTCAAAGCTTGCTCTGACACCACCTTCACTTAGTAGCCTTGCCCAAGTTCCCTCTGCCCCAGAAATAGTCTCCTCCATCCACTGCAGGCATATGTATCCCTACAACCATCTGCTACCAGACCTAAGAGTGCATCTGTCATTCTGCTACCAGACCTAACAGTCTTAAGGACAAGTGCAGGTTTTTCTTTTTTGTTGACTGAAAGTCTACGTCAAACCTATGATGTCCAAAAGTAAACACTTAAAGTTTCTCCCCAAACCACAGCATCCCTGAGTCTTTCTGAACAGACAATCAATCCATCCACCCAGAGTCTGAAGCCAAAGAAAGTACAAACTAACAAAAACATCAAAAAATAACTTTTCCTCATGCACCAAATGATCCTTCAGCAAATCCTGTGGCTCTACCTTCAAAATATCTCCAGAATGTGATCATCTCATCACCTCCACACCTTCACCTCTGCCTCTCCTCACCACACCTACACCTCCACCCCTACCCTCCACACCTTCACCTCTTACCCGCCCCACCGTGCCTTCACCTCCACCCCTTCCCTCCACACCTTCACTTCCAACACCACCAGTCATAACTTCACCTGCACCCTCCCTGCCACACCCTCACCTCTGCCCCTACCCTACCCCACCACATTACCTCCACCACTAGCCACCACACCTTCTCCTCGACTACCACCTCACCATCCAGTAACCACTTGCCCAGTTACTCCAGTATACCTCCCAACTGGTCTCCCTACCTCTGTACTCTCTGTACTGTATCTTTCACACAACAGTCAGGTTAACCCTTTTACAATATAAATAAAAACATGTCACATCTCAGCTCTAAATCTTCCAATGACTCTGCATTTCCCTTAGAGTAAAATCCGCTGCCTGGATACGCTGGTCTGAAAGAGCACTACTCCAACCCTCTCATCATCTGCTTATGTTTCCTTCTCAGCATCCTCCCCATCGCTCCTCCCACCCGAGGTTCTATATTTGCTATTCCTGCCTGGAACATGCATCTTGCTTGGCTTATTCACTCACTGTGTTTACACATCTTTGCTCAGATTCTCCTTCTCAGCAAGGCCTTTCCTGTCTACCCCTCCGGGTTCTGCCCCCGTTTCCTGCCCCTTTTTCTCCCTAATGCCCATCACTAGTCCAATATACGACCTACTTCAGTTGCTTGTTTGGTTTTTACTGTATCCTCCCATTAGAGGCTCTAAGCCCCAGGTGGTAGGGGATTTTTATTTATCAGATCCCCTCTGTTGTATCCCTGGCATCTAGAATAGTGTGTGGCATGTAGTGGGTGCTCAGAGTATCTACTGAATGTAGGAACTCAGCTTTGGGTCTCCAGGCCCTTGAATCCTAAGTGTCAGGCACTTAGCAGGTCCTCATTAGATTATGTTTGCTGAATGAGGGCACCTAACTGCTATATCCCTAAAAAAGATGTTTTTAAATTGTGCTTTGTATTACAGGTAATTTCTGGGCAGAATGACACTACAATCAACATATTTATTGAAATTATTAGAATCGTCTTTTTTATAAAGACAGTCCAACCTAGTAAAAAGTGCATGGTCACTGATGTCAGACAGACATAGGCTGGAATTCTAGCCCTACTACCTATTAATTGTGTGTGTAAAACAAAACAGGCAAACATGTCTTTATTATTCAAAAAAGCACTTTGGAGAACGACCCATCCACCCTAAATCCTGACCCTGATGTTCCTTATTTTATCTTCCTTAAGAATGAGGCTTTGCTATAGGCAGACTACTGCCTGTCTTAAAACTAAAGAGAACACATTAAAACACACACACACACACACACACAGGAGCCAATCAATATTTAAAACATGGATGTTATATCCAGGAATCATAATATAAACTACTAGTTTATCATTAGCAGTAAGCAACTTGATACGAGCCATGTCTTTTTCAAAAAGGATTAACAATAAAAGCCAAAAGGACATTATTTAATATACTGAGACATTAATAAATGCCATTAATGACTGTTGCCAATTAGTATCAGTCACCATTCTCCTACAAACTGATGTCATCTAACAGATTAGGTTCAAAGTTTAGCTGTGTCCCTTACTAACTGTGTGAATTTAAGTTAGGTAAACTCTCTAAAAATCAATTTGTTTCAGTTGAAAAATGTAGATAAAATATCTTGTCATTGTTGAGTACATAACATTAATACAGTACAACACACATTGGAGGCATTCAATAAATGGGCCATCATTATTTTCAAACCAGTAGAGATATTCCTTTTGTTACTATCTCCTGGCTAGAATTTATTCAGGAATTTTAAAAAAAAGAAAGTGAACACCTTAAAATCAAATGATGACTTGGACCAAATTCCTTGTAACTTATGAAATAGTACTTCCTCTTTTAGAACTTTCTAGGCCTTAAAGATTGCTAGTGCTAATAAAATCATAATGGATAAACCAAATTAAGAAACAGGTTGAATTCTCTCCTTGCCACTGTGTCAGAAAAATAACAGTAGCATCTATCACTTTTGTGCACTTGTCATTTCCAGTAACATGCTTACATGAACTCCATGAAAATCTGAGCTTGGGAGATAATTATCTTACCCCTGGACTTTCTTAGGAGGCAGATAAGGGAAAAGGAGTTCAGAGAAAGGTTATGTGGGACAGTGATGCCCTTGGTTAGCCAGAAAGACAATGAAAATACATTTTCTGGGAATCAAGGAATCACAAGTATAAAATCATAATTACCAGAGCTACTTCTTATCTGATAATATAAATATTTTATCTTCCTCATTTAGCTTCTAAAAGGCATAAAACAAACGAACAAAAAAAACCTTATTTACTTTTTCCAACCTGTGTTCTTCCCCTGACATTGAGGACAAAAGGGAATGATTTACTATTAGTATAATTTTTATATTAACACTGTCCAACCCAAAAGAACACATATTTTCCACCGAATTACCTGTTTATGCCAAAACTTTTGCAAAGTATTCCTTTCCTATTTTCCGAACACATTTGTTCATTCCTTATCACCATGTATCTGCCTCTTATGTATGAATCTAATAAGAATACCAGTTATTTGATGTGTCCATTACTTAAGTCTGATAGCAACACCCAGACCAGTTAAGCACAGACTATACATAAACATTTTAAAAGGCAGCACACTCTGCTTCACTGTGAGAACAAAGATGATCTCTAGGGACTTCTAATCAATGCCAGCTGCCTAAAAGTGCTGAGCAGTCTCTCATGAAAGTGTTACAAGACCATCGTAGTAGAAGCTAGCTTCAGAGGCCAGTCAGGAAAACACCCTTGAAGGTAATAAAGACAACAATTTTTATCATCAGACACTGGCATAATTCTGAGAAATTGTTCATAAACATTCAAACTGGTTTTGCTTTTGTCTAAGAGAATGTTTTTATAGAAAGAATTCCTTTCAGGATTTCCAAGAAGAGAAAATAAACCAAAGAACTCAAGGAGGCCAGTCCCCATAGCAGAGGAAGGCTCAGGGCCTCACCTGGCCCAAACAACACCCTCTCTAACCTTGGAGGTGAGTATTCATTTTCTTGAGTTGAAGAATTGCATCTTAAAGGACCACATTAAAGTGTCCGTTCCTGGTGGACACCGATTAGCTCATCAGAGGTGTCAGCGGCTGCCTGTGGGTAGCAAGGTCCTGAGAGAATAGAGTTAAATGTGATAGGAAGAATAAAAGGTTTGAAATTTAAATGGGAGTGAAAACATTAATCTTCCTATTTCACGGTTTGGTACTTTAGAATCACACTAATCTAAAAGGAATCGCAGGAGATCAAAAGGTAAGTCGGCTAGTCCCAAACTGCATCTGCTCAAACCAAAGGCACTGGCTTCACACAAAGAAACCGGGAAATCAGAGTCAAATTGCTCTGCTTACCTTTGTCAAACCACCTTAAGTCAATTCCTACTAATAGGATCGCTGTTGTTTTTGCTACCATTCTGCTTTGTTTGGGTGTATAATTTTCTTTATAAACATTCACTCATTTAATCTATCATTCAGTAGTATGCATATGCTATGCACTGGGTCCCAAGGATAAGAGAATACGAGACTCTGTTACTCATTTTCAATTTTACTACTTTTGATCCTTACTCCTGAACAAGTAATACAACACAATCATTAAAATAGCTAAATACATGCAAACGAGTGACTTACAGCTAACCACCGAACTACAGCCAGTTTGGGAAGAACCTACACTCCTAGAACACACACTCACCCCATATTACAGATGCAGTAATTTAAAATGAAATTCAGGGAAAGCTGGTATTGCAGAATCAGTTTACCACTTGAGGGCTCGTACCTCTGAGAAAGAACTTTTCATTTGAAGAAACATGTTAATGGGATATGACTTTGTAGGTACTGTTATTTTGTTATAAAACTAATATCAATGACCCAGGGAATGCCTGCATCTGAAGGATTTCTGGTCTACCAACAGGCCTATGACACTTAGTCCAGGGAGGGATAGAGTTTGACTCACTATGCTTAGTAATGGGAAGTCTGCATGATGAGAGGGCCAGGAAGTCCCAGCTTTCTTTCCTAAGGACCCAGGTATAGCATCATCCCTTACACAAAACAAGCCCCAACCCCAGGCAGCTGTAGATCCCCAATCTGGGCTGGAGTACAGTAGGTAGAGCCACATAACATTTACCTAATAGCCCTATTATCTCAGCTGAGATGAAAAAATAAACATGTAGGACTGATAGGCATGGCTGGGTAATTTTTTCACAATCACTTAGCATCCTGAATGCACAATCTGAAAAGTCAGAGCAAAGTGGTAGTTTAGTAGTGAAGATTGCAGGGGTATGTATGGAGACCACAGATGTGCGGCTTTATTTCTGGACCATCACTTCTATTCCAGTGGTCTATATGTTATCCTGTGCCGCATTCTTGGAGCACCTGCTGCACCGTGTAGTCACTGCCTGGCCTGACCATGGGCTCTTCCTCAGCAGAGAGCAGCAGTTTTTAGCTTTCTATCCTAATGCCTAGCACATAGTTCGCATATTTGTTCAGTATATAATCAATGAATAATCTCATTGTTTCATTTTAAAGTATACCCCATCACTCTCAAATTCTATCTGATAAAATGATTAAATCTGCATCAATTTTTTTTTTTACCTTAAAAGCTAGCTCTATTTGCCTATTTAGGAGAGGAATAAAAATTCATTGTAGGCAATCAGTTAAGAAAAACAAAAGGGGAGAGTCTTTGAAATAATTATATAGCACCTGAGTACTGTCCATTTATTCAAGTGGGACATAACTGAGCTCCTCAACCAGTTGGCATTCCAGAAACTCTGGGATGCCAGATACAAAGAACAGAGTCATCTGTTTGCCCAAAGACCTTCATTCCCGATTAACCAGAGGCAGGCAACAGATGATCATCCACGGGCCTCCCACTTCTTCCTACCTGCCGTGAGCTTTCGGTGAATTTGATCTACATGAGGACTTCCAGCACCAGGAGAGGAGGAAAAAACAAAGTACATGAAATTTAAGTGAATTAATTTGACTTCTCTCCAATATCTCCCTTGAAAAACTGACTTAAAGAAGCAAGCAGAGATGGTTAAAGGTCCCAAGACTCACTCTTTCTTTAATAGCTGTGGGTTGTGTTTTGTTTTGTTTTGTTTTTGTATGTAGATCCAATTTTCCCTTATGGGCTAAGGATCAAAACTTGGGTTCTCCCTTCTTTGGCCCACATTGTTTTTTTCATAATGAGTCTAACAAAATCAAGATGATTTTTGGTCAAATATTGAAACCATATTTCACAATACCAAACTGAAGCTTTTTAGGGTCTCCTTTTTTTACATTTACCATAAAAATGTTAATTTAAGATAATTTTCAAAGAGGTGACTCCTAGTGCTTAGTTCCTCAATAGTGCAACCTTCCAGATTCGTACAGAACAGAGATGTGTGCCAGAGACAGGGATGAAAAAAATCAGACAACCACCTGGATGGGAGTTAAAAATGCACAAAAATTAAGCTAGTACAGATTCACAGTTTCAAAAGGCTTCCAGAGTAAAGTAATATTTGAGAATAGCTACTTCAAAATAGCTTTCAATAAAACCAGGAGATCAGGTAGCATTAGAATTCTTTCTTGTCAAATTCAGAGTTGCAAGAAAATAGGTATAAATTTGGAAGAATTAGAGGATAATTAGACTAGATTAGACCACCCAGCTGCTTATTCCTGCAATGAACACAGCACAGTATGCTAATGCTAGAGACATAATGATGAACAAAAAAGATATGGATACAAATTCCCACCCTCACAAACCTTATAGTCTAGAGAAAACACACCCAGGGAAACAGTTCTAAAACAGCTGAGAAATGCCATTGAGAAGTCCTGGATGCCACAAGTCACAGAGAACGGGCACTCAAGCTTGACTGGGGAGATCAGGGTTTCCTTTCAAGCGAAAGTGAAATCTGATATCGAAAGAATACAGCAAGGTGAAGAAAGAGTGTCTTTGTTTGGGTAGGGGCTGGTGATGGTAAGACAGAGAGGAGGCTCAAGAGGTCATGAGGGATCTGACCACAAAGCAAACTCATCAGTGCATATTAAGAACAATGGAGAGCAAGTTCAAGATTTTAAGGGTTAGCATAATAAAGTTAGATTGGTGTTTCAGACACACCACACTGGCTAGAGAACGGAGAATGGATTAGGGGACAGACCTGAGGTCAAAAGTAAAGAAAGGAGGACCAGTGAGGAATGTGTTTTGATGACCCAGCAGAAACAAGATGAGGGTTTGAATAATTATAATACCCTAGAAATGAGGAGGAGCTTTGGAAGTCAGGGAGAATGGGGAGATTTAGCCCTTCCCATTAGCTTCATTAGTTCCAGCTCCTACCCATAAGGCACCCCAAAATCATCATCATCAAAGTTTAAAGTGGCTGGCTCTGCAAACGCAGACTTAAGATAAATCCTCTAGTTCCCTACTTCCCAGCAGCCTACCTAGCTAAGGCCTGCCTATATATAAATGCTGGATCCACCACTAAAGAAGCAGCAGTAAGGAGTTTCTGCAGAGACAGAATCCATAGTATATGGCAGGATGAGGAAAACAGCATGCAGGAGGGTGCTTGGGCATCTGGTGGATGTTATGTTTGATCCCTGTGGTTAGGGAATGCAGCTGCAGTCATTTATTGTTCTCTCTCCCAAGTTTTTCTGATTCTCCTTTTTCCAGGGACACAGTAGGATCACACTTCCTCATCAGCCTGGGTCCCTCCATTATTACCACGAGTAAAGGCCTCTTGCCAGACCACAACACACACACAGCTCATGCAAGAAGTGAATTTGCTCTTTGAAACCTCAGGGATTTGGGTGTTGCTACAGCAGCATAACCTAACCTACCCTAATCAACTGAGCTGGAGAGGACTACAGATCTGGTATGCAGAGGAAAGAGAAAGCCAGTTATGTTTGCGCCAAATTTGAAGTAACTGGGAAAAAAGGAAAGGGTAGGATAGCAAGGTTAAAGAGAAGGTGACAGTGCAGAAAATGGAAAGACTTCTCTCTCATTTACACACTCATGGAGCATCTCCTCTGTGACTATGCCAGGAAACTGTGCACACTGTTCATTGGTCTTTGCCGGATAAAACCTAGAGGATAACAGTCTAACACTTACAGTCACACGGCTTGGGCTCAACCGGCTCCACAATGAATTAGCTGTGTAACTTTGGATAAGTCACTTAACTTTTCTGAGCTTTGGCTTAGTAAGTGGTGATATTAATCATATCAGCAAAATGGGAGAGTTATCATTCCTTTCTCACCAGCTTAGGAGGATTTAGTAAGATAATTCACATAATTTATACAGTATCTGGCACATCTTAAGTACTTGGACATTATCCCCTACTTATTTATATTTCAGATTGTGAAACCAAACATATACAGGATATAGTCTCTTATAGTCATTATGGCTCATCCAGGATGGAAAATTAAGATAATTTTAATGTATGCTCTAACAGAAATCTGATGATAAAATATGATATAGCAAAGCTAAAGTTGCATTTTAAAACTTGAAGTCCACGTCAATCAAAAAAGTAATGACTTTGGTCATGTGACTACAGAGGCCAAAGCATAATTATAAGGTTACAAAAGTGGAAGAAAATGAGTATTTTCCCCAGTATGTCTTGGGTATTAAATTACAACTCTACACAGCAGCATAGCTGACATCAACCCTTACACAGTGATTATTTCAGTATGAAACACTTCTTCTTCCTTCCAGCCCTAACTTAATTGAAACAGAACACTAGAGCAGTTGTTAATGTAGTACAGTCCTCACCACTGATTACAGTGCAACGTCATCTTCCCTTCACAAGATAAAGCAACATAAAATGTTAAGTTCATATATGTTTTTGCGCGTGATGCCAATCACAAATGGCATAAAATGTTCTTCAAAATTTTGTAAGTAATTAAAAACCATAACCAAAATAAGACATCACATGGCATAAGTGATAAAAATACATGTCATATGACTGGATTGCTCTTGGAATATACTTTCTTCGTCTATTTATATATAAATATTATAATCCACCTGCAAATAATTATTTGCGAAGTAGTTTTCTCCTTTTTACAAGACAAGTCCACAAACACCATCTTATGTGCACTGGATACTATTAACGTATGTATCTGCTTTATTTTTATCAAGAAATGTCAAGACATTAATGAGTTACAGAGAAACAATGTATTTTCAAATGTACCTCTTATGAAAAATGTTAAGTCTCAGAGATGTATTTACTTAGAGGAATCATTATCACTTTCTTGGTATTATTTGGATGCTGGAGGTTTAAAAAAAAAAAAGGTAGACGGAATATTTCTCACTCCATATGTTTCTGACAAGAAGGTGGGATTTCCTTGGCCCTAGAATCCATTAGTGTTGACAGGGTACAGCTGTACCCATAATATTCTCTTATTCCAAATTATAGGTATATAATGTTTCTTTCCCAAGCTATCTTTAAATCAACATGTACTGAATAGTCAAATATTTTAAAAACACAATTCTGACCTCTAAAAGAAATGTGTTTTCCCTTGCCAGAGCTTCTTGAGCCAACACTGTTTCAGTGACTGGCCATCTATCTATTATTACTAACAGTAAATAGGGTGATTTTCACAAGTGTCTAAAACAAGCATATGCTGGACAGTACATTTTATTTTTATTCCATATGCACTTTGGCTCCTTGGTGCCCACAGCAAACAGCTGTCACTTACTGCAAGCCTTTTCGCTAACACTTTCTGTAATTCCTAAGGGGCTTCCCAGCCTATAATTAGACTCTCCAGCTGCCACCATGTACACTGCGGGGTGCTATTGAGAGTTTTTTGCTTTGTAGCCATCCCCTAAAAAGTCTTCTTCAAGATGGTATTGCTGGAATAACATTGTTTGGTATTCAGCTTGGATAGCAAATATGAATTCTTCAACCATTTGCTATGAACAAGTCTGTTCTACAAGCAAGGTTTGCTTTGAAATGAACTCTCCATCAGTCACAAGGGAAAGGAGTTGAGTCTAAGCATAAAAAACAGGGAAGTGGAAAGCAATATGAGAAACTTCCTAATTCAGAAGTGCAGAGAACATCAGTATTGAACCAGTTACAACAGCTCTCTTGGTCTTTTACGTAATTCTCCTTTCCAGGCACCATCACTAGGATTAACTGAAATAGCACAGCAAGAAGGAAGTAAGAAAGAACAGGCAAAAATCGCCCCCTCCTGTTACAAAATCCTTAAGGTCAGCAATGCCAGAAAAGATAGTGTGAAAGCGAAACATGGTTGTAAGTCAAAAAATAAGAGGAAGCAGCAAGCTTTAAGTTGGGGTAATCTTTTAAAACAAAATGAAGTCTGATTTTTAGAAAATGAAAACAGTGGCCTGTGTGGTGGCTCACGCCTATAATCGCAGCACTTTGGGAGGCCAAGGCGAGTGGATCATGAGGTCAAGAGACGGAGACCAGCCAGGCCAATATGGTGAAACCCTGTCTCTACTAAAAACACAAAAATTAGCTGGGTATGGTGGCGTGCACCTGTAGTCCCACCTACTAGGGAGGCTGAGGCAGGAGAATCGATTGAACCTGGCAGGCAGAGGTTGCAGTGAGCCAAGATCATGCCACTGCTCTCCAACCTGGTGACAGAGTGAGACTCCATCTCAAAAAAATAAATAAAAATGAAAACATTTTTGAAACACAGAGCACCACCCACCACCCCTCTCATCCCAGTCTAGGAAGCAAATGCACAGAAATAGGTTCTTCTCAAGAGAGAAGGACCTGCGGCAATGGGAGAGGGAAATCTGTGCACACAGTTCCTCCTCAACCTTAGGAAATCATGATTTCCCTGACTATAAAAGCTGCTAATATTGTGAACCAAATGAAAGTGCCTACAGAAAGTGAGACAGTCTAAGAGCTAATAGCAGATGCAGAGTCCTTAGGGTAGTAATACCAACAAAACCCCAGGCGCCCCAGATGCCCTTGATCCAAGCACTACACCCAGAACACCAAGTCCAGGGACAGATACTCCGGAAACGCACACCTCATTCATTTCCACTTCGGATGTGCTCCTCCTGGGTGGGGGACACCTGACCATTACTAGGAACTTTCCAAGGCCTCATCTAATTTGCAGGATTTTAAATGCCAAGCTTAGAGAAGAGCAAGGGGGCATTTACTATTTATCTCGATTACAGGGATTCTTACTCTTCTTACACGCTATTTACCAGTGAGAGAATTTCTCAACCCAGAAACATGGTTAAGGAGAAAGTACTATACCCACACTGGTTCCTCACATTATCAGTTGTCCAACTGAATTTCCCAGTAAGCTGCGGTCTATTCCTTCCAGTACAAAAAAAAGGCTTTAAAACCATCTTTAATGGACAGTGTTTCTAACACTACCATGTCCCCTGAAGGCACAAATGTTCAACATTGTGAACTGCCAGCATTTCTTTTTTCCACAGCAGCAGCTAGATGACTATCATGGATATCAGGTTAGTATGAATTCAGGCAGTGTAAATTCACTGTAGGATTAGCCTAAGCAAAATAATTAATAAGGTAGACTTGGTTGTTTTTTTTTTTTCAAACCAGCAGTTAAAATATATACCTTTAGCCCATGACATAATTCTAATAGCAGGGATAACAGCTGATAATTGCACACAAAATCTGCTGATCAGAATTTAACCAGAGCATGGAAAGTCCTCAATTTGCCAGTTAAATATATTCCAAAATGTTACTTGTAAAATGGTTGTTGAGAGCCAAAAATTCCATTTTCCACAGAAATTGTTTTATAAATCATAGTTAGGCTTCAAAGATTGTCTAGAAAGTCTTAAGCCGGAATGCATGTGAATAATATCTTAGTGGAGTCTCACAGATGCATGTGAATGTTCGCCTTAAACCCAGCAGGGATTCGCTGTAGGGGAGGAGGGCTGATGCTGGATGCTGCTCTGAGGGCAGAACAATTATCATCTTACTGGTTCTGTTCCTGGCTCTATCACCAAACGTTTCAAGCAGTCCCTGGCACATAGGAGGCACTTAGTATTTGTCAGTGGATAAATGAACAAATCGGAGAATGCAGTAACTGTAAGTCTTGAGAGTCTGACAGGGTGAGGGATCAGAAGGGTCCCATTAAAATTAATTCTGATTGTGAAACTGTAAAGGTCTCCAGCTAACTTTCCTGGTCCCTCCCCAGGACACCTCCACAATGTCAAGTTTTCTGGAGATTCCCCCAGAAATTCCAGCACAAATATGTATACAACCTCTCCCCTTAAAAAAAGAAATAACCTTTTTTTTTTTTTTTTTTTTTTTAAAGATGGAGTCTCACTCTGTTACCCAGGCTGGAGTGCAGTGGCATAATCTTGGCTCACTGCAACCTCCACCTTCCAGGTTCAAGCAGTTCTCCACTTCAGCTTCCCGAGTAGCTGGGACTACAGGGGTGCACCAACACACCTGGCTAATTTTCTTTTTTTTTTATTTATAGTAGACACAGGGTTTAGCCATGTTGGCCAGGCTGGTCTTGAACCCCTGACCTCTAGCGATCTTACCTCCTCAACCTCCCAAAGACTTGGGATTACAGGAATGAGCCACTATGCCTGGCCAGAAAGCATCTTATACACAGAATTTCCTTAATGTTTTCCCATCAGCAGCATGTGGCTGGGTCATCCCTCCCTCCCCACTGCCACCAGACACTTTTCTCCCTTTACGACTTCAGCACCAGCTTCCAGCTTTCTTCCTACTCCGTTGACCACCAGTCTGGTCTGTGGACACTGGTGGACAGCAGGGCTTGATCCCTGGAACTCTTCTCTTCCACACCTACACTCAGTCTTTGAAGAGCTTAGCCAGTGTCCTGGCTCTAGATACTGTCACCAGCATCCCTGAGCTAGATGATGTAATGGGTTCCTAAGGGGTCTCCCTGCTCCACCTCCTCTCTCCAGCCCCACAGGGTCTATTTATTCCTTACTTGCCTTCTAGAGCTCCTCTCTTAATATAAGGCTGGGTCAGAGGATGCACACATCAGAGCCTCTCGGGTCTTCTCAGCACTCAGGGAGACCACAGCCTTTCAAGGGTCCACATGGTCCTGCCACTCATGGCCCCATTTCTTCTGGATCCTCGCTGCTTCCTACCCTCCCTCTCTCTGCCCCAACTACCCTAGAACCTCCCACTGGAACGTTCTTCCTCAGACCACCCAACACCCCCCATCCCATGCACTCCCTCACACGCCCTCCAGGGCAGTGTTCAAATGCACATCTCTCCAAAGCTTGCCATAACTACTCTCTAAAATCCCCTCACCCTTCCTGGTCCTTGCCTGGCTTCATTCTGCCCCATAACTCCTGTCCGACCTCACCTGTACTGTAGTCATGTCTTGATTATTTTCTGTTTCTCACCTCTACAACAGAGCTCCAAGAGAGCAAGGGTTTCTATCTGCTTGCTTCTCTTCCATCTTTAGTTCCTAGAAGAATCCCTGGGACTTAACCACAGGCAATCAGAAAGTCTCTGCTAAATAAAGAAATGAATGAATAATTGTATTTTATACTATTTCTTAACAGTTCACTAGATGGCTAAAATGACCTCCTTGTATTCGGCACAGGACTGAGTGTCCACCGTGGGATGTAAAGATGGGTGAGGTCAGTCCCCCGCTGACAGGCACATAGGGTTCCCTGACTCACTGCTTAAAAATGGGACTGCAATTTTACATGGACACGTATTTGCAGACAAAAAGGAGCATGTGAATTAAAAGATTTGGGCTTTTTTTTTGTTATACAAATCTCTGAAATGTAACAGGAGTAAGGAGGAGCTCACTAAAAAGTGTCTGCCTCCGTCTGTTTGGCAAATTAACAGGCAATCTGCTCGGCAAAGACGTCAGCTCAGACTGTGTGTTGAGTGACATCCCAGGGTGAATTATTGTGATGAAATTATAGGACTGATAGGAGAGAAATCTGCAGAGAAAAATGACTCATCCTAAGCTTTCAGGAGAAGAAAACAACAAGTGAAGCAACAACAAATCCTCAATAGCTGTTTTTCTTGAAGGCACACATCACACTTCAAGCAAAAACTGTCTGTGTCACAGGGTACTGCATGTGCCCCTGTTCATGGATTCAGAGGCGATGCCCCTACGTGTACTCAGGCAGGCTGTCAAACCACTAATCTTACAGGAGAGTGTGGGAAACACACCATGACTATACTCCTTACTCCTCAGTGCTGTTCCTCTACACATCCTGGACCTCTGTTACTGCCCAGTCTGTCTGGACTGCTTCCTATTTTTCTCCTTGTCCAAAATTCTGAAAAAAAATAGTCACTCAGTTATTACCAAGACCCAAGAATCACTCTACCACACCGATCAAGTGCCAAAGATGTGTTTAGAGCAGAAGTTGGTTCCTTTCAAACTGCTGAACTCCTCTTTCAAAAGAAGATGCAAAGCCATCAGCTGTGACCCCCCAGTCCAGGGGTCCCAAAGGCGCACTGCAGAGCAACATGTAGAGGGAAACCTCTTTTGGCATTTACTCACTGAATGACTACAGCCTCTGCCAGAGGGGATGGAGACAAACGTTGCTTTCAATCGCTACACAGTCACTGGTCCACCCAGCATGCAGGACAGCCTTTGTTTTTCCTTAGAAAGAATATACTTCCTTTTCTTGCATTTGCAGATTTAGCTAAGTAGTTACTGATAACTTTTCCTCCAGTAGTTATCCCACAGATGTACACTGTTCCATTTTCAAGGAAATCACTAGAATGACGAATATCCTTATCTGCACAGCACTGTACAAATGTTGGCTAAGACAACTCAAACCTAAAATGTCTGTAGGCACTAAAGCAGCAAATGATTCTCAGGAATGGAACTGTTTTCCTTTTAGAAGCAACTCAAGGATCTTGTCCATGGTTCTCTGCTACATTTCTGGGGACTTTATAATAAAAGTAATATACAGTAATTGACAACAATGTTGAGTTTCAAAGATATCAAATGAGAGATGCCCCAAAAAGAAATATGCTTCAAATCAAGGAGAAAATAATCAAGGCCAAATAAACTAGGTCACCAGATTTATTTCTGAGCTGTGTAAGTTGGACACATTTCTGAGTCATAGAGTATTAATCTAGAAGAGATAATCAAGCTGCCTGCCTCATTTTAAAGAAGGGGCCAGAGCTACGGTGGTTACACCCCTCCCCTGTGATTTAAAATGTTCTGGTTAGAAAATACCAAAGTATAATAATATATTTTCCATATGACAATCTGATAATAAAACAAATAGCAAAATGTTGAACCAGCTTTTTACTATGTTACACAGAGTAACACTCTTAGTAACAATCTATTATCTGGGAGAACACAAATAATTTTGGTCTTTTTCTTCCAAGTTGTATCACCCATGCTCACCTCCCCTATATTCCACGGTAAAAAAAGATGAGGCTAGAGCTTCTATTCAGGACTTACAAAAGGCAGACAATGAAAACACAGCATAAAAAGGAGCAACCACAAAAAAAATTAAAACATGGTATAAACTCCTGCTGCCATGAGGGGATCATTAAATCAGCAGCACAGAGGCACTGCACGGGAGGCCTCAACTCCTACCTGCAAGGCCAGCGGCCTCGGGCAGGCCTCTGGTCATCCTGAACTTTTTATTCCTTGTCAATGGAAGCACTGAATAAGATGACTTCCAAAGGGCCTTTCAGTTTTAATACAAGAAACCTTGAAGAACGCACAATTTGTCTTGTAAGTAAATATTTGCCAAAATATAAACCCAGTAATAGGTGGCATAAAAAACAAATGCAGGAAGAGATGTGCTCCATAACCCACATACCGCTCCTTAGGCAGAAGATAAAATGTCATGAATAATTACCAATATTAACTTAAATCCTTGTCCCTGGTCAAAACAATGCATAAAATAGTTCCTAAATGCTTCAGGATTTTAACTACACAGAGAACCATCTGTAAGCCACAGTCCCATTTTATTATTCAAACATAAGCATTTTCAATAACTAGTCTGGCACAGAAACTACATGGAAACAATTTGCTTTGTAAGCATTTTATCTAGATTGTTAGCTAACTCTGAATATACGTCATTAAGGCACTCACCTGACCAAATACAAAAAAGAATCCTATCTAGAATTCACTTCTGTTTTTCTTGGGTGAATGGTGCATACCTACTAGTAATCTTCCACTTGAAGATTACAGCTCAGGTCTAGAGTAGCCTAACATTCAGCTCATCTAGTTAACCCCCAGCATTATCTAGCTTAGCACCAAATGCCAGGAACTTGTCAGGGTCACATGTGTCACTGATACTTAATCATTTATTAAAGAAACAGCACCATGATGAGCTAGCTAAAGATTGAGGATATTATAAGAAATGTTGAAATTTAGAATGAGTACAGAATTTGTAATGGCTAAATGGCTTTGAAATGACAAAGTCTCAGGTTAAAATTCCAATCTGCATTTACTCTTCATATGTTGCCGGCAAATCATTTATCTCCTCAAGCTTCCCTCCTCTATAAAGTTCCCTCCCCTACAAACCAAGGAGGCAATATCTACCTAACACAGATGTTACATTACAGGCTTACAGATACCAAAAGATCCCACTAGAATATAAGTTCTACATGTGCAGGGATTTTTGCTCACTGCTAGGTAGAAAAGTGCCTGGCATCTAATAGGTGCTCATGAAATATTTGATGAATAAGTGAATAAATGTAAAATGACTCAGTGGGCACTCAAAATATTATTGAAATTAACTTAGTCATAAAATATTGATGATTAGTTTTGACATTAGCCGTAATAAAAACCTTAATTATACAGTTACAATTTTAAACTCGTAGCAATAATGCAATTAAAAACTATCAACACACCTCAAAACAATGTTTACAACAAGCAAAAGGGTTATCTTTAGAACAGAAACATGTATTTTTTCAAATGCCAAATCTTTTTTTTTTTTTTTTTTTGGCACTGGAGTCACACTCTGTTGCCCAGGCTAGAGTGCAGTGGCACGATCTCAGCTCACTGAAAACTCCATCTCCTAGGTTCAGGCAATTCTCCAGCCTCAGCCTCCTGAGTAGCTGGGATTACAGGCGCATGCCACCATGCTTGGCTAGTGTGTGTGTGTGCACGCGCGTGCATGTGTGTATTTTTAGTAGAGCTGGGGTTTCACCATGTTGGCCAGGCTGGTCTAGAACTCCTGACCTCAACTGATCTGCCAGCCTTGGCCTCCCATAGTGCTGGGATTACAGGCATGAACCACCACGCCCAGCCTCCAAATCCATTTTTAAAGTTGCACAATAATTATAATAAAATCAATATGTATCTATAGAATAAACTGTGATCTAGATGAAAAATGTTATTTGTCATATAAGGCATCTCAATAGAGTATCTCTTAGAATCTGTAGAAATACATCTTCGCCTACTCAGCTTAAAAGTATACAAGTGCAAGAATTAGTCTTCATGCTATAAAATTTCATGAGAATTGAAAGCCTTCAGAGCACACACTTCATCCTTTAGTTTTTGACCAATGTCTACATTTAAGGCGCTCAAAAAACATGAGTAACTAAAGTTGCCCTTAGAAGCCATTCTGGTTGAGGGCAAATCTTAAACAATGAAAAATGATAAAGTAAAGCAACAGATAGGAAATAACAGACAAGTTTTCAATTGTACTACAATGCAGCTCACTGCTAGGCAGAAAAGTGCCTGGCATATAACAGGTGCTCAAGAAATGTTCGATGAATAAGTGAATAAACAAAAAATGATGTTACTTTCATTGCTAAAAAATATATTTTTGCAATATGGCTGCAGTACTAGTTAAAAGTGACTGAGCTGGGATTACAGATATACATATATGTAGAGATTATGTAAAAAATATTTTAGCAATGAAAGTAGTATCAAGACCTAGTATCAAAGATATCAGAAGTTTAGCAAACAGGGATATATAAAATGAGTAATTCCCATTAAAATCTCCCATAAGAACAAACATATGTCCAGTAAGCATCACACAAGGGCCACAAACGCCCTGAAAACAATGATATCCAGATTTCACAGATAGGTAGCACAGCATTAGTGAACATCAAATGATATTAGACATGGCTACGCAAATCATCCATAATGATTTCTGAATAGAAGCTTTTCAAGAGTGGGCCCCTTCCAATTCTTTTGTTTTCCCAAGTCTTCCTTTCTTTTTTCCTTCTTCAAACTAGTTTAAATTGGCCTTTTGTCAACTGAAACAATAAACCAACACTCCAAATCAGAAACATTATTATAAATCTGACATTAAAAAATTATGTACAATCTTGAAAAATAAAATGTAATTTTTCTTTATTTGAAGTTTTAAAATATACCCAACTTTAAAAATTGTAATATTTTTAGTATCACTTGTTTGTGAGAACTGTCCAAAATCATGTCCTTTTGTTTTAAAAACCTTTTTAAAATAAAATTCCAAGATTAATATATCTCTATATATAAAGCCCTACAAATATTTAAGTGACTATATGATTTCTATGAATATTTGTCTGTATGTTTGTATATACATATATGTGTGTGTGTATATATTTATGTGTGTCGGGGGTGCCCTACAAATATTAATTCATTTAATTCTCACAACAAACCTATGAAGTGGGTACTATTATTATTCCCAGCTGAAGAAATAGAGGCATAGAGATGTTATTTAACTTTCCTCTGGTCACACAGAGTAACCTTCCTCTGGTCATACAGAGTAACTGGCTGACTTTTTTTTTCTTTATCTGAGATGGAGTTTCCCTCTATCACCCAGGCTGGAATGCAGTGGTGCAATCTCTGCTCCCTGCAACCTCTGCCTCCCAGGTTCAAGCAATTCTGCTTCAGCCTCCTGAGTAGCTGGAATTAAAGGCGACCGCCACCATGCTTTGCTAATTTTTTGTTTTTTTAGTGGAGACAGGGTTTCATCATGTTGGTCAGGCTGGTCTGGAACTCTTGACCTCAAAGGATCTGCCAGCCTCAGCCTCCCAAAGTGCTGGAATTACAGGCGTGAGCCCCGTGCCCAGTCTGGACTCTTAACTACTATACTATGGAGCTAACAGCTGCTTTCCTATTATAATATAAACAAAAAATACTTTTGGCCATTTCCATTGGTCATCTGCAAGAAATAAGGCCACGCCAGAGATCTCAAGGGTTCCACTTTGCTAAAACATAATTTAATCCCTTTTCTTGGCATCATGCTCTCTGGGCCAAGCAAGAAGGCCACATTCTTTTATCTTAACCACTTAACAAGGTAGAGCCACCTTTCCTCCATCCATGGGGAGGATGTGTGGCACTAACACAGATCATATGCTGAGAGGGAATGCAGCAGTGCACTGGCCAGGTCTGCGTCACCTGCCTATCATTTAGCCAGGGAGCAGGTGGCAGTCTGTGTGGACAGCCCCAAGTCTTCCCCAGAAAGGAGTGAGGATCAGTTCTCCAAAGAAAGTGGGAGAGGTGCTGGTCTGAAACGAAAGATGCACACAATAAAAGTCCTCACTGTGAGCTCAATTCTCTTGATTGAACTTATTTCAGTTCTTCATTTCTAATCATTCTGGTAGAAAACCCAGTTTTAACACAGACATGCCATATTTCATTTTATTCAATCTAAAACAACAGGCAAAAGTGAGATAAGTGACCAAAGTCCCCCCTACCCCAATCCATAATGACCTTTCTTACATTGTTCCAAGCTGGACCCAAGTAGAGCAGGCCCCCGATAGCCCAGCAGCCACCTGCTCTGAGCTGGTCAGTGTGGAACCCAGACAGTTAAAGCAACCAGGAGTTATCCAAGAGGCATGCCATGGCCCCAGGAAAGCACTCACAGGGGCCAGCACTGGCATTTGGAAACAAACTCTACAATGTATAGTAATGTTAACAATAACACACAGTAACACAATGAGGCCAGCTTTCCTACAATTCTCAATTTATATATGCACCAATATGCAAATAAAACATCACATCAATACAATGAGGCTAGCATTACTATGCACGCTTTCTAGGTGACGGCACTGACATTAAGTGATACTAAAGAACTTGCTTATGGCTGCAACATTCGTTAAAAGTTACTGAGCTGGGATTATATGTAGAGATTATATAAATGTATAATGATAACACTGTGTATCACAAATCTAAAACTTCCACAGTGATTATAACACATATGATTATTACAGACATATTATAATACATATGCCTAGTTATGTAATATATAAAACATATGAAATAAGGATTAACGAATATCTTCTTAGAACTTGGAGACATGAAGAGAATGCAGTCTCCTAAAGTTTCCATTGTTAGTGAATATCTAAATTGATATGGAGATATTCTTCTCCACCATTCAGACAACTTGCTTTATCAGGCAGATGCATAAAAATCATTGCAGGGACCCTCATACCTCCATCTAAGAAAATGTCTTCTATAGGAGAAACAACCAATGCAAATTAAGTGCTTATGAAGATGGTAATGATGCTGGTATTTCTACTGAGAAACTTCCCACCTCAATCTCTTTGCAGTATCGGATAAAAGGCCACTAAGAAATGAGACAGCTCTATCAGGCAATTCCATTTTACAGAAAACTATAAAAACAATTATCTATGTCATTAGAGACTCTTTAAAAAGAGCTTCAAAACATCTAATTTGCTGATCCACCTCTGAGACAGAAACCTGACTGTCCATGCTGAAGAGTAATAACAACCAATTGAGTAACGATTATTATCAGACATCCTAAAATCAGTGAAACCAAATACAGATGGAGCCACAGAGGCAAAGCACCTGTATTTCTTGGTCAAACTTAATTCATGTGGCTCATCATTGATGTAGCTCACAAGAAATAATTATGGAGGGTCCAGGTGTCCCACACCTTCACTTATTAGAAAATATCTAAGTTGACATCTTCTTCACCACTCAATAAACTTCCCTTTATCGACGAGACACATTCAAATATCGCACTGATCTGGGTGCCTCCTCCAAGAACAAGTTTCCACTGGCATGAGAAAGAAGGGACTATAACGAAATACAAATTTAACAATGAAGAGAGACCATTCAATTTCACCAGTACTTACTTGAGTACCTGGAGCCAGATAAAGAAAAATCTCTGCCTCCTAAAATGTAGACAGATTGTCCCGAGATCTTTGCCCTCCTAAAATGCAGACAGATTCTCTGATTGGAGAAAAATTCAATTTCAATTAAAAAAAACAGAAATAAGTCAGCAACAAAAACCTTCTTGTGAATGAGAAATTCTTCAAAACTAAGTTATAAATGATGTTACCAACAGGAAGCCACCAATATCTTTATATTCAGAATAATTTCCTACAGTAGTCCAAATGAAAAATTATCATTCGTGTTTCTTTAATGAGAATGCACACCTAATCAAACTCTCGCTTATCTAGCTGATGCTTAACCGAAGAGCTCAAAATTAAAAACCAACTGCACTTTGATTTTCCCAGCACTGAATACAGACAGTGAAAATGAGAGGAGTACAAATTATTTTCCAAATTACAAGACAATGGAATATTCATTGGTTAAAAACAACAACAACAACAACTGTTTACCTTAGACTATGCTAAAACTGGAAGGGAACAAAGGGGCAGGCAGATGGTACATCAGAGAAAGTATTCACAACGTGGAAGTGTTCATTCCGGAAGCGGGAGAAATTATCCTAAAAAACATAAGGAATCCCAAGCTCAAGTTAATTGAAAATGCCCAAAACACAACCATCACCCTGAGCAGCATGGCTAAACTCACTGCTAGGTGGGATAAGGTCTTGGCCCAGCACACACTGATCCTCCTGTCTTCCAAGAAGCTCCTGCAGGCAGTACAGGCAAGCTCTTCTCATCAGGGACTCTCACATTTTGAAGTTCTATTTACAACTTAAAGTTAAATCACTTTTAACAAAATCATATCTACTAAATAAAATGTTAAAGACTGAGCTGGGATTTTCCCTCATAAACTCATGGGATTGTTTCACATTATATTTTAAATGACTCTTTTCACTTGAGGATTTACTGAGCACCTACAAAGTGCCAAGCAGTGTTCTAAAAGCTGGGTTTGTGGCAGTGAACAAAATGGATAAAACTTCTGTTGCCAGGAAGCTGATATTCTGGCTGAGGGAGAAATATAAAATGTGTAGTGATAAGAAGAAAAGTAAGCAGGGAAGGGGAGCAGGTTATGTAGGACGTTGTGGTGGCCAGGAGATGGTAAGTACGAGGCTATGCTAAGTGCAAAGGATGAAGAAAGGCATGGGAGCCAGCTGTGAATATGCAGAGGAAGAATGTTCCAGGCTGAGGGCTCAGCAAGTCCAATGCCTCTGTGGGAGAAGGGAGAAGCATGACCCAGGTCAAGGTTCAGTGAGGAAGCCACGAACCTTGCATAAAGCTTCCATTCTTCAACTAACAAGAAACACACAGTAGAATACTACGGATATCAACATACACAGATCTCTCAATCTGTTAGAAAACAAACAAGCTACAGAAGGATATGCACAGTATACTATTTTAAACATTTAAACATTAAACACAATACCGCAAATAATTTAGTAATGCTAGAAATCGTGATGTGGAAAGGAAGAGAGACATGTATGGTTATCAGAAACACAAATCCAGAAGAGTGGTCGCTTCTAAGAGGGAGCGACGTGTGCACACGTAGAGAATGCAGGAGATTTAGCAATCTGGGGTTGTTCTTATTGCATTTTATTTAAGACAGGGTCTTGCTCTGTCACCCAAGCTTGGAGTACAGTGGCACAATCATAGCTCACTGCAGCCTTGACTTCTCAGGCTTAAGCAATCCTCCCACCTCAGCCTCCCAAGTAGCTGGAACACACCACCATGTCTGGCTAATTTTTTTTTTTTAATTTTTGTGGAGATAGGGTCTCATTATTTTGCTTAAGATGGTCTCCAACTCCTAAGCTCAAGTGATCCTCCTACCTTTGCTTCCCAAAGTGGTGGGATTACAGACCTTGAGCCACTGAGCCCAGCTGGGGTCACATTTTGTGCATGCTGTATATACAGGTCATCATATTTTCAATCAACTTTTTTTGTGTATCAGAAATATTTTACAATATTTTTGTAAAAGAATTTTCAACCCCATCCATGCATCCGCTAGCTTCTTTTCTTTGTTTGTTGTTTTGAGATAGTCTCACTCTTACCCAGGCTGAAGTGCAGCGGTGCGATCTCAGCTCACTGCAGCGTCGACCTCCCAAGTTGAAGTAATTCTTGTGCCTCAGCCTCGCAAGTAGCTGGGATTACAGGTACCCATCACCATGTCTGGCTGATTTTTGTATTTTTAGTAGAGATGGAGTTTCACCGTGTTGGCCAAGCTGGCCTTGAACTCCTAACCTCAAGTGATCTGCCCACTTCTGCCTCCCAAAGTGCTGCAATTACAGGCATGAGCCACCGCACCCGGCCCATCTTCTAGTTTCTTAATTAACCATCCTTGGGTTAAAATGACACTTACTGCTTATCTTTGAGTAATGGTCAAGACAGCCGCAACATTTTTGCTCAGCTGTGATCAAGAATATTCTACCACTGGCAGAATCATTTCCATGATCATGGGAAGACAGGGGGCATATTAAGGGAATTAAACAGCTGTCATCGCTGCCCTGGCACTGCTCCGAAACTACACATTAGAGCCTTTTATGATCTACAAAAAAAGGCTACATAAAAGAAAATACTGCAAATCCATGTTTAGTGGTTTAAGCTGAGCTGTCTGTCACAATTTTAAATACAGTCCCTTAGCCACACAGGAGGTAAACATTTCCAACAATGTCACCTTTGCCTCTCAATACACTTCTTTAAAAAATAAAACACGATGGATAAAAATTACATCAAATACATATATATATATATATATGTTACCTCACCTACAGTGGCAAAGACATCTGTGCTTTGGTTTCTTCCTGAGAACCAGGTTCTCCTGCTGTGTGCTCTGCCTTCCTCTCAGCCCTAGCCCACAGCAGCCTGGCTGCCCCCCTCAGAACACAGGGGGTTGAGGATGAAAGGCAAGCCAAGGTGAAAGAACCGGTGCACAAGCTTGGAAAACTGGTACTGCTCCTCCAAGCTCCTCTTGGCGAACACACCAACATGAGCATGGCTAAGGGCAAAGGGAGTGTTGCAGACCTCGTGTCATTTGAACGTTCAAGAACCCCCGTGAACACTTCTTCTTTCTGAATCATATTTCCCCAGCTTCGTGTATCTTTTCCTCTTCTACTTTTCTCCCTTGCAGATTCTCTTCACTCTGCCCTCTCTCTAGTGACCTCAGCTTCTGTTTAATTATCTTCCTACCTGGAAGATTCTAAGTCTCGATCTTTGAGCTGTACCTCTCTGGCTTGCAGGTTGATGCATGAAGGCTACTAGACATGGGTTCTGAAATGTCCCACAGGAACTTCAGGACAAACTCCTGACCTGCACACACCATCAGCAACCCCATCATCATCAAATGTATATCTCTCAGGGAACAGCAAGTGGGGCCATTCCCCTCTCCATCACCTCCCATACCCAACATGTCACCAAGTCTCAAACTTCTACCTCCTAAACATTTTTCAAAGTATTCATTTTTCTCCAACTCTTCTAGTACTTCCTTAGTTCAGATCATCCTCAATTCTTCCCTGGATAGTAATATTAGTACCATTTATTGAGTACTTATGTACAGAGTACTTATATTTAGGGTTGCTGTACAGATTGATACATTGTGATATTAACTGTGATTTTTATTTTATAGGAAAAAAAGTGAAGTTTCTAAAGTTTAAATATGTGTCCTCTAAGCATAAAGCTAGACTGCTACGGTGCCAGAAACTGTTGAGTTCACTGAGTCATTCATGTATTCCTTTAAAAAACATTCATTTTTACCATAATATTATCCTTGAAAAAAGTAAACTCTCTCGATTAATACAAAAGCTTTATGAAAAGCACGTCTGACTGTGTCTTCCAACAAGGTAACACCTCTCACTGGCTCCACTTCAGCCTCAAGATTACACGGTTCACAGGGCCCTGAACTCTGACCCCAGCTGCCCCTAAGGCTCATCTCCCCCACCGCCCTCAGGGCCCATCTTACTGGTCAGCCACATGAATGTCTCCCTCTTTCCTCCTGGCCTCTGTACCTGCTGGTCAGTCACCTCTAACACTCTCCTGTCCAGCCGACTCCAGACTCTATCCAGCTCTCCCTATTCTCTACCGCATGGCTCCTGGACATCCTTCAAGTCTCAGGTTGGACACCACTCCCTCTCCTTCCACAGCCACACCCCCACAGCTGGTAGGTGAGCTTCCTTTGTGTGCCTTTCATGCCCCAATTCCCCTATCACAGCACTCGGGAGGCAGCAATTAATTATCTCTGTGCTGAGGGTGACAGGAAGCCCCGTGAGAGTGGGCGGTGACATTCATTTTGCTAGGTGCCTGGGTAGTGCTGCAAATACATATGTACTCGGGATATACTCCATTGTTCGGCAGATAGATGAAGGCACAGGGTGCAGAGCAGAGCATTAAGGAAATCAGACATTCCTTCCCCTGAAAGCTTTCCAACTCTACTCCCTGACAACACTGTCCATTATTTTCTTACACATCTTAACAGTTTGAAAAGTGCTTTCACATCAATTACATCATTTGATCTTTGCAATAGTTCTGAAAAAAGAAGAAACAGCTGTTCTGCACATTTGTAGATGAGGGTATGTCTCTCAGAGGTTCAGTGATGTGTTTAAGTCACAAATTCAAGCCTTTGGGTGTATTTCCCAGGTGCGGCCATGAGATACTTCAAAAGAAGATGAGTTGATAGAGCCAAATTCTGGATTTTGGTTAGCTAGAATTAGAGTCGAAATTGAGAAAAGGGACAGTTTAATATGGGTTAGGATTAGGGATATATCCAGGTTTTTTAATTGCCAAGGCTCTTGCAATTGGGAAACCTTCTTTAAGAAAAAATACCATAGGTTGGGCACGGTGGTTTATGCCTGGGATCCCAGCAGTTTGGGAGGACAAGGTGGGCAGATCACCTGATGCCAGGAGTTCAAGACTGCTTGGCCAACATGGCAAAAACCTGTCTCTACTATAGATACCAAAATTAGCCAGGTGTGGTGGCACACGCCTGTAATCTCAGCTACTTGGGAGGCTGAGGTACGAGAATCACTTGAACCCAAGAGGTAGAGGTTGCAGTGAGCCAAGATCATGCCACTGCACTTTGGCCTGGACAGCAGAACAAGACCCTGTCAAAACAAAAAAGAAAGAAAGAGAGAGAGAGAGAGAGAGAGAGAGAGAGAAAGGGAGGAAAGGAAAGGAAAGGAAAGGAAAGGGAAAGGGAAAGGGAAAGGGAAAGGGAAAGGGAAAGGGAAAGGGAAAGGGAAGGAAAGGAAAAGATCATAAAAAATCAAACTGTGGTGCAAACTTTGGAAAATGATTCTGTAAGAAAGGAGTCCTGAAGTTTCAGCTTCATTAGCTTGAGGTGAGTCCAGATCTGAGTGGAACAGTAGAAGAAACTGGGTTTACACGAGAAAGAAGTGAATGTATATTTTCAATCAAAAAACTATTACAAGGAAAAGCAACGTACAAGGAAAAAGCATGCGAGAGTAAGAACTATCTGTTTAGCAGTTAACAACGGCCTGCTGTGTGTGAGGCACTGTACCAGGATCAAAGACACAAAGATGATTAGATATGGTCCCTGCTCGGTTCCACTAATAATCTAGAATTGACATCATACTTGCAGAGAAGGGGTGCAACAACAAGAAGGACTTGGTAAAATGTTAAACATCCCCTAAGTGATAGTACCTATAGGAGCAATCCACACGCAAAGTCTCTGGGCTCTGATCCTGCTCAGTGTTCACCGGTATTTGAAATCTTATTTGTTGACGACTCATCCCATTGTTTAAAATAGTTTCCAGGAGAGTAGAACCAGATTTGTTCATCACTGTAACTCCAGCCTGAGCACGGTGCCAGTTTCATAACAAGCATTCCATAAGTATTTGTGGAATAAACATATAAAAGAACAGAGAAAGGAGCAAAACTTTACAAAGGCTCAAAAGTCACATTTTGGCACATGCCATCAGTCTAGTCTTTTCAGTGTATCTCAGTACTTTGATGAATCTTTTAACTATTACTGATGCCAAATGAGTATCCTGCCTGGACAAATCTTAATTTCAAAGACGTGTCTGACAACCACGTAGCTGGGAAGAAACACTGGCAATAAGCTCAAGGAGGAAACTGGGTCAAAAGATGGGTTGGTTTAATTTTCCTTGGTTCTTTATTCTGGGAGATGCTTGAACTAGAATATTTGGAGAAGAGATCATTCAGAAGCTGGTCTGAGTAGAGAAGACCTGGATTCATCTTGGGGGTTAACAAAGCATTCACTGAGATATGGGGCCAAGGGGACTGTCCTTGATCTGAGCAGCACACAGGCTCTTACACTCTCTAATATGACTGAATAAGATGCTTTACAATTCTAGCTAGGAGAAGCCTCAGGCAAGGAGATCAAGTTGGAATCCAACTCTTAAATAAGAACATGGAGAAATAAGAGGTATGAGGCTAAGCCAATAAAACCAGTAAACATTTCAGAAGAATATTTTACTGGATACTGAGTGGGCAAAAGAGAAATCAAATTTAATTGGTTAATACGTGTATATTCCACCCTTTGTCATTTTCACATGTCTTGTCTTGATGTGAAAACCCTCTTAGAGGTAACTCCAAAATCACAATTTTGATGATACCTAGAGAAGGTTCAATGACGGGGAAAAAAGCCGATGTCTGAAAATGGTTACATAATTTATCCGGCTTGCCGCCCCTTTGCACCAAGACAGGGCCACGCTGTCAGAAAAGCTTGAGACCTTAAGGTTGAATGGCAACTATAGCTCCAAAGGCTGAAGTTCCTTCTTGAATTCATCTTCGGAGTCTAAGAAACTGATGCAATTGAAATGTGATATACAGTGACATTTGTTTTGTTGTCCCTCTATTTGGATTATGTGAGTGTGTGTCCTTCTCAGATATAAGCATAGGAAAAAATGCAAATTATAATGTAGTCTGACCATTTACTACTGATATGAATGTCACTAAACATAGCCACATTTGTAAAGAAAGCTTTTCATCATCTTAAGTTTCACATAAATAAGTGAAGAACTTCATAATATCTTAGGAATATCTGTAGAACCCAAATAGCTCAGTATGATTTTGACCAGCAGAATCACATTTACTCACAGAAGCATCTCTTCTTCACTGTCATTTTACTCTACTACCAATCACAAAGAAAGAAAATGACCCCAACTGAAGACATATTAAGAGCTATGTACTTTTACCTAGATTCTTACTCAACCACTCTGACCATTCTGCTACATAATTATCATTATTCCTATTTAATAGATAACAAAATTAACCTTCTTTCCTACTTCCTTAACCTTTCAAATTTTACATAATTTCCTAGGGCCACAGAAGTTACAAGTGATGGACCAGCCATAAAGAAACCCAAGCATTCTGAGTCCAAGGCCAGGCTTCTTTGCTCTCTGCTAATCATTCTCTCGAACACTTGTACTATTTATTTATATTTTATGTTCCTTCCAGGTTAAATGCTTATTTGACAATAGTGAAGAAGCTGGAGAGTCACTAAGACAAAATTCCTTAAGACAGTGTATCTCAAAATGTGGTCCAGGGACCACTTGGATCAGATTTCACCGAAGTCCCTGTTGGACATAAAGCATATCTGGATCCATTCCAGATCTATTAGGTGAGAATCTGTGGATTGGTCCTTAAAAATTCCTTTTTAAGAAACTCACCAGGTGATCCTGTTGTAATGCAAAAATTTGAAAACCACTGTGTCTCATTCTTTGCAAACCTCTACTGTTGTCCAGAGTTTCATAGTCAAATTCTGCATTCTCATTGAGGGTCATTTTTGGATTATGGGTTTTATGGTAGAATGTCACAAAATTCTATACTCATCTTGAGGGTCATCTTTGGATCTTACAATTCTTAAACACATGTCCCTAAAAACAAGCAAAGAGGACAACAGCATATACTACTGAAATGAGAAAATAAGTACTATGCTTATACTCTCATTAGACTGGTTCTGGATGTCTTCAAACACAGATCTCATTTCAACCTTGAGGCAGGCAGCATCCTCATCTGTTCGCACTGGGGAACCTTGCCTAGAGAAATGGAGTACCCTGCCAACAGTTACCTAGTTCAAGGTTAGCAGATGTTTCCATCTGTATCTTCTCTAACTCCTTTATTTTCTTTATTCTGCAACAAGGACTCCCAACCCCTGGGCCAAGGACAGGGACGCATAGCAGGAGGTGGGCAGTGGGTGAGTGAGCATTACCAACTCATCTCTGTCTTTTGTCAGATCAGAAGTGGCATTTGATTCTCATAGGAGTACAAACCCCATTGTGAACTGCACATTCAAGGGATCTAGGCTGTGCATTCCTTATGACAATCTAATGCCTGATGATTTGAGGTGGAACAGTTTCTTCCTGAAACTATCCCCCACAACCTCTGTCCATGTAAAAATTGTCTTCCATGAAACCCCAACCTCTGGGCCAAGGACAGGGCCACACAGCAGGAGGCAAGCAAAATAGAGGTCCCTGATGCTAAAAAAACATTGGAGACCCCTGTTCTACAATATAACTCCCCTTCCCATGAATTACTGCTCTCATTTCAAGAATTCAGAGGAAAAGCTTTCCAGATGTCTTGAGCATACAAATTTGTCAACCTCTATTTTCTAAGTCTTATACTTAGCCAGTAAACATATTCCTTCTAAAGTTAATAAAAGTTGTTACCAAATCACACAAAATGGTATAAAGCACACCAAAATTCAAGAATAATTCTCTGTAATGAAACTGTCCAAAACTCCCTATATCTCTGGGATGTTAGAACTCTAAATACAAATTAAGTAAAGCGTGCAACTGTCAGGGCCAACCTTATGCCTCTATACTCTCTGATGGCATCACCTCACAGAAGGCTGGGTGCACCATTCCAGCTAGCACCTTCAGGATCATAAAGCTATTCTCCTCAAATGGCTAAATGAAGACTGGATTCCACATGCACTGAAGATCAGTCAAAATCATGGGATTGTGAATAACAGAGCAGCCCACATCCCTAGAGAAGTGGCATAGAATCTATGAAAGGAATATGACATTTGTTACCATTCTATTGTTGAGGACAAAGGAATCGTTGGAAACTCAAGAGATAGATCAAAGGAAGCTTAATTTTTTCCATCTCTGGGAGCCCAGTGACCCCCTCACATCTACTGAACTATCCCAGATCCTGGATGTTTTGACTCTGGAGAGTCTAGTTCAGGTCCAGGCTGTTGCATCTGCTGTCCCTCGAGGCATGCCAGGAAGCACATGGGAGAATGGTGGGCACCTGAGAACTCAGGTTAGGCTTTGCTGAGTGAGCTCAGCCCTCTATGAAAAGATGACATTAAAATTCGAATTTAAAAAAAATCAAGAAATATATAGTGAAAGTCTGCTCGTTTTAGTTAGAAATATTCACACATAACACTGAGATATATACAATCATCACCAGAGATTTTAATTTTTTTAAATATCCTGTCTACCACAGGCCTCCTGAGGTGTATACTAGAAGAGAGCCATGAAGTGTAGACAGCAAGCGGCAGGAAGCAGAGGGGCTGGAAGACAAGGCTGTACATTAACAGCATCACTAAGGTAATGATCCTTTACCAGTATAGCACAGAACCAAAAGAAAATATTTACCATTAAAAATAATGATGTGAGTATAGGTTTGTGTGCATGAAAAAGCTTCCCCCAGACATACTGTTACATTTTTTAAAGTTTGGCAGGGTGTGGTGGCCCATACCTGTAATCCTAGCACTTTGGGAGGCCAAGGCAGGCAGATCACTTGAGGTCAGGAGTTCAAGACCAGCCTGGCCAACATGGTGAAACCCCATTTCTACTAAAAATTCAAAAAAATTAGTTGGCTGGGGTGGTGGGTGTCTATAACCCCAGCTACTTGGGAAGCTGAGGCAAGAGAATCACTGGAACCTGGGAGGCTTATTTGAACCCTAGAGGTGGAGGTTGCAGTAAGCTGATATTTCTCCACTACACTCCAGCCTGGGCAACAGAGTAAGACTCTGTCTCAAAAAAAAAAAAAAAATACTGTTATGTAGAAGGATTTAAGATAGAAGACTATCCATGTAAAATATGTAACCTATGTATGAGTCTGTATATGTGCAAAATTATGCTACTGCTATATATGAAGCACTTATGATATACCAGATACTATGTTCAGTATCTGCATGTATTACACATCATTTAATCCTCATATATCCTTGAGCTATAAGCATTATCCCCATTTTATAAATGAGCAAGCAGGCTCTAGGAAGTTAAAAGAACCATGCCACATAGTTCTTAAATAGCAGGACCGGGAGCCCAACCCAGGTCTGTCCTATTCCACTCTGATAGAGGATACATTCAGAAAAGCAGATAATGAGAGTTCTTCTTTTGGCTTTACAGTATTGTTAGAATATATTTTAAAGTGAGAATGTATTATCTTTGATGTCTCAAATAACTGAGATATGTTCATTGAAAGGATAAGACGGAAAATTTTTCCGTATTTCATATATCTCATTTTCCACCTTAAACAGTCCAAAAGTAGTATTTAATCTTCAGTTAAATACGCCCACAAAAGTATGGAATGAATTGCCAAAATATCAATCATTGAAAGAAAAAAATTATATTCAATATCTGCAAAATTTTGGCTAGTCCATTAACTAAAGACCATCTGTCTCCAGATTCCTATTCTTCCAACTCATCCTACATTTATCACCAGAAAAATATCCTTCTTCCCTACTCTTCTCTACTCAACTTTCTCTACTCAACTTTCAATGACTCCCCACTACCGAGCAAAGTCCAAAATATCCCTTAGTCTCATATCCAAAAACCCACAATCAGGCCTCACACTACCTCCTTAGACTCATCTCCCATTACTTCCCAGCACACAGGCTATATTCCAGCTAAACGCAGGCCTCTTGACTTCTGGAATGTCTATCTGGAATGTCTTCTCAATGACTAACTGAGATTCTCTATCAAAATTCAGTCATCTTCACAAGGCCGAAATGGAAAAGTCAAAATGGAAAATGAAGAATTTTCAATAGATTTTTCTTATAAAAGGATGCACATATCTATATGTGGCTAATCTATTTCATTTATCTTTTCTTTATGCATTGAAAAACAAATCAATTTGAGTTCTTGAAGACAAAAATCAAAATTCCAGTTTCTAAAAATGTATGAGTCATAGCTTAATGGACAGAGTGCTATATAACATAATCTCTTATACCAGTGTCATGAATCTTGGGAAATAAGGTTACCTTCCCAAGATGCACATATCCTTTTATAGGAAACAATAATATACAGAAAAATAATCACTGATACACAGAATGGACAGTGTAAAATAAGCACTACATATTATAAAGTATATTTCAAAAAATTGCATAGCCAAATGATAGATAAACCATATTTCCTAAGATTCATGACACTGATTATAAGAGATAACATTATGTTATATAGCACTCTGTCCATTAAGCCATGACTCATACATTTTTAGAAACCGGAATTTTCATTTTCTTCTTCAAGAACTCAAATTGATTTAGTTTTTCAATGCATAAAGAAAATATAAACAAAATAGACTGGCCAAAGTATTCCTAAAAATTTTTACATATTCAGAATCCAACTCTTCCAACAACTAAGAGTTACTATTGTCTATGCTTTTCCACACAATATCATCTCAGGTCACCAAGAGCTCTGGAAATGCATCACTTCTTACGAGTGTTCCCAGGCAGGGTGCGGTGGCCCATGCCTGTAATCCCAGCACTTCAGAAGGCCAAGGCAGGCAGATCACAAGGTCAGGAGTTCGAGAACAGCCTGACCAACATGGTGAAACCCCGTCTCTACCGAAAATACAAAAAAAATTAGTCAGGTGTGGTGGTGCATGCCTGTAATCCCAGCTACTCAGGAAACTGAAGCAGGAGAATCGCTTGAACCCGGGAGGCGGAGGTTGCAGTGAGCCAAGATGATGCTACTGCACTCCAGCCTGGGTGATATAGCAAGCCTCCGTCCCAAAAAAAAAAAAAAAAAAAAAAGAAAGTGCTCCATTACTTTCTACAGGATTTTCTCCAGTCCACTAACATCCAATCCCCAATTTTTGATGAACATTCACAATCAATGAATTAAGTTGCCAGCTTTTTCTCTGCCACATGGTTGTCATGTAAGATAAATCCCAATTTCAGAGATGTTAAATGTGAAAAAATAATTTCCTTTTAGAAATGATGAAATTTGGGGCTTGAATCAAATACACAGAAACTCGCTATTTGAAAATGTAAACACAAGGATGTACAAAAATGACCAAAGAGAGAGCTAAAACAGAAAATAGCTTTCCTCCTTTTAGTTCAATGCTAGGATCAATATCATCTCCCAGCTCTAATCCTTTTCAGCTTTTGTCACCCTCCGATTTGATCCCTCCCCTCTTCAGAGTACTCCCTCCACACTGATGTCCTCCATGACACCAATTAGAGCTGGCAAGAAAGGAAGCTGACTCCCTGCAGTTCTCCCCTCAAAGAAACCATTCTTCTTTTCTCTGGGTACCTGCAGAATTCTCTTCCGTCATATGGCAAAACCTCTAGGACCTACCCAATTTGAGCTGTAGACAGAGGTAACAACCTTGTTATGAAGAAGACCATGCCATTAAAAATAATGACTACACAGACGAGTCCGGTAATTCTCATTTTTAAATAAAGCAGCAGTGCTTTTTAAGCCTTCTCCAAGATTTTTTTTTGGGAGGGGTAGTAAAGCATAAGTTATAAATGGCCTCATTTTTTAAACAATTCCATAGGTATTTATTGAATGCTTTAAGTATCTAGACCTCTACTTGGTTTGGGAAATAAACTTCAAGAGAAATAACTTTCTATCCTCATCAAGCACCCACCCAACATAACTGAAGAGAAAAATATACACTCAAGACAGGTTAAATATTGCATTTGTTTTCTAGGTCTAATATAGACCTTTCTGCTTTCTCTCTCTCTGTCTCTCTCTCTCTCTCTGTTTTTGTTTTGTAAAGCAGGGTTATAAGAACAACGTATCAAAATGTCAGCAATCTAAAAATTAAGTTGTCAGCTTTTTCTCTATACTGCAAATTACAAAAGAATTAGGGGTTTGGTGCTAATAGAAGCTTACAATTCCAAAGTATGCAATTTAACCAATCATCACAAGGACCAAAAATGCAATACCAAGACATTTCAACCAAGTGATCTGCAATTCTGGCACCTAATTTCAACTTCTCCACATGTGCCATTCTTCCCAATTTGTTTCTTCTTTATGCTTTGAAACTGTGCTCTGGAATAGCTACGCAGTTAAGAAAGGCCTGTCCTGAGCTCCTATATACATAATACACTCACATGAAAAATGTCAGTCATCTTAGCAAGGAGGTATGGAAAAGACAAGGAACACCTGCAGCCATTCTGTGGTTCTTCATTTTTTATGCTGATATTACTATAAATTCAGAAAGGAAAACATGAAAGGTACTTTATAGTTTCTGAATTTCAGTCTTATTTATTCAACACTATTTTGAGTGAAACATATCTCTGATCATCTCTGCACTAGAATTCTAAATTAGGATTAAAATGCTAAATTATAAAATAATTAGTAAATAAAACAAAAAATGTAAATGGAAATCAATTACTCCAAATCACTGCAGATAGCTTCTACGCTTATGAAATAACTTTTTCCATTTGTTCCAATTGCTAACTGCAATTTCATCACTTAAAAATAAATGAGAACATGGCCTACTCAGTAAGTAAATTGCATCTTTACAGAGACCACATACTTTTTAAAAAAGACATTACTAATAATCTAAATCAAGAATTTAGAAAGAATGCTCTTTTAGTATAAAAAAAAAACAGTAAGAAATATGTTGACTCAATGTGTAAATAAAAATACAGATTCATTTTTCTTGTTCTTTAATTTTGTAAATGGCCCTTCTAAAAAAATTACAGTATTTTGCACTACCTAAGGAATATTCAATGCTTTCTACTATTTCACACACAAAAAAAACTCCCCTACCTTACTCTTGGAGACACATTCTCCCATGCAATCTTACATTCATTTATATCTTCCAATTCTCCAAACAATACCTCTCAATGCAGTTCAACTTGAGAAAGGAGAGTCTCATTCATTGATCAGGCAAAGTTTTAAAGCCAGCGAGATGCTTCAGATGGTCTGGTTTTGCCTGCCCCACCCTTGTTTCCTTTGAGCCATAGTGATGTCACAACACCAGGCAGGACAATGACTTCACTGCTCCAGTACTTGCTTCAGAGCACAGAATTCCTCACAGCCAAGGAAAATCAAATAACAGCAGAACCCTCCGGGAGTTGACTGCTTGATGAGTTCCCAACAAATCAGCAGCTAGCTAGCCTTTTGAAAGAAATAGATGCAGCAATTGCACCATTAAGTATCTCTCTAAATGAAGTGGTGCTAAAGATAAATTTGATTCATGGGTTTCAATGGTGAGTCTATATTCCACGGAAAACTGGTGATGTGGTACTTAGAGGAGACTATAGGAATTAAAGACAGCCAGCGTAGATTACTTAAGAAGCCCCTCTCACCAGTCATGGTGGTTCATGTCTATAATCCCAGCACTTTGGGCGGCTGAGGCGGGCGGATCACCTGAGGTTGGTAGTTTGAGACCGGCCTGTCCAACATGGTGAAACCCCGTCTCTATTAAAAATACAAAATAATTAGCCGAGCGTGGTGGCGGTCGCCTGTAATCCCAGTTACTTGGAAGGCTGAGGCAAGAAAATCACTTGAACCTGGGAGTTGGAGGTTACAGTGAGCTGAGATCACACCATTGCACTTCAGCCTGGGTGACAGAGCAGACTCCATCTCAAAAAAAAAAAAGAACTCTCTCTTTACATAGTCAAATTCTCACAGAAGGGAAACATTTATTTTTCAGTCTAGTCTTGGAGTTCTATTTTACTGGAGAGGACATGAATTCTAATTTGTGAATTTTAGGGAAAGCACTAACTTAAAAGATGAATGCACATCATACAACATGGAAGAAAATACTTTCATAGCAAGTTCCTGCCACACTTAATCCAATATACCATAGTAAGTCCAGAAAAGAGTCACAAGATGATAACAGCATCACATCTCTCTGTACATGGATAGGTGCCTCTCTTCTACCTAGGTGGCCCCCTAATGCATTTGACCAAATAGTTTTTAAAAAAACAATTATAAATAAAATTGCATCCAATCAAGTTTAAAAAAATCCTGCTCTTGTATTTCAACACAAAGTTAGCCAAAGTCCAAGCACTGTACAAGAACTGATAAAAAATTGCTTTTAGCCTAAGTCGCAGTTATGCAGAAGAAATGTGCTAAAAAATAAATGTAAGTATTTCACTGAGACACTGACATTTGACCTATAGCAACTGAATCCTTCACCTAAAAGAGGCTTACAAATTCAAGTGGCTACTCTTCTTGTTATGGATGAATTATTCACAAAACATGTTCTGTTTTGAAAAACTTATTTTGACTAAAGTGTATTCACTAAATAAACTTTATGTGGTAAGTTATGCATCTGATATTTTGCTTTTCTAAACTACCAGAAAATCAAAATGCAAATCAGACAGTATTAAGCATTCAGCCAGCTATCAATGCCTCACAAATTAAAGTCATGCTTCTCCAATTTAGAATTTATTCCCTCTCACATTAATTTTGTTACTCTAAAGTTTTTAAAGTTTGATACCAAAATTAACATGCATTTTTTAAAATACTATCTCTGAGTCAAGACAGAAATCACCTCTCAGTCCCCAGAGTTCACTGGAGCTTAATGTGCTGTTCTCTTTTCTTAATAGGGCTTTTCTGCTTAATTTGTTCTAATTGAGACTACCTCCATGGCTCACAGACATAAGTGGAATTTTATCATTTTTGTTTCCTTGTGACGTTAAAAATCAGAGTAAATTTCAAAAATAATGCTTTTGGCACTTGGTGTGACGCTTTCTGTACTATAGAAGTTAATGCTACCAAGAGAAACTCCAGCACACCTGGCCGCCTCAGAGAGCCTAAAATTCCCACTCCCCACCACCCTCCAAAAAAAGGACAGGCAGGATATCTGCAAAAGCAATTTCGCAGGACTAATGTAAAAAAGCTGAAACAACTTAAACACGCAATAGAAGCACTGCATTAGCAGGACTGCCTGGCCCTCTCAGGACCTCCCAGCCCAACCTCCACAAGTAATTAATACCACATGTTTCCTTTATCATCCTATTTGTTCTGTTCTGCAACAATCTCTACCAACTTTAACCCTGGGTTGCAACTAAAGGAAAACCCTAGGAAACTTCAGATCCGTAATATAAAAAGAAAATTGAAGAATGCTCTCATTGCAAGGGACCATAGTTACAATTTACTAGGTAACCACACCCACCGCACTGCAGAAGCCATGAACTTGGCTGCTGTGTGGCGGGGAAGGGGAAGAAGTAGGGCGAGACTACAGGGGAAACCCGAAAAACCAAGTCCCTGCGGCAGCAGCCAGGAAACACCCGCCAGGAACTGGCTGAGACCCCCAACTCCAGCGGTCCGAAGTCCCAGCCTCCCCACCCCCACCGCCGCAGAGCCCGCCTTCGCAGACACCTCCCCTGACGGATCGCAGCCCCGCAGGCGCCAGGTGAGTCGCGCCGCCCCGAGTCCCCCGGCCACCGCAGGCCGACCCGTGCGCCCCCGGCCCGCCCGCGCTCCCGCGCCAGGGTGCCAGCGGAGAGGGGGCCCTGCAGGTGCCCAAGCCCAGGGCAACCCCGCTCGGACGCTCCCTTCTCCTCCCCCACCGACCTGGCCGTGCCCTGTCGCGGGCCGGGGCCGCTGCCCCAGTTCGGGGAAGCAGGCAAGTTACATAAAAGCAGCCGGCCCCGCTGTCCAGCGGGGATGCTTTGTTCGGAGCGCACCTTACCGGCCCCGAGCCGCGCCCGCCCGCGCCTGCACCCGGGACAAGCCCGCAGCCGCCGCGCGCTGGGCTCAGGGCTCCTCCCGCGGCCGGCCAGCCAGCCTCCACCCGCTCGGGTGGCGCCGCAGTGTCGCCCCCCCGCCGGACCTCTCCGCGGGAGGGGCTGGCCCGCGCTCGCCCCCAGCCCAAGGGGCAACTTAAAAGATGGCGCCCCAGGCGGGGGATTTGCGCAAATTGACAGAGAAGGGACACGGGGACCGAGTCGCGCCCTCCGCCAAGGATCCCAGGGAGGCCCCCAGGCCGGAGACCGGGGCTCAGGCTCCGCTCGCCGGCCCAGCCGCTGCTGCAGCGCGGCGGACGGAGCGGGAGCTGGGCGCGGAGAACAGGCTCGGCCCGGCTGGGGTCCCGGCGAGCGGGACGGCGGGTAGGGACCCCGGCCAAGCAGGGCGCGGGGCTCGGGATTCGGGAGACCGCTCGGCGCCGGAGCCACGCGGCAGCCGCACAGCCCCGCGCGCCTCGCTCCAGGCCTCGGGCTCTTCCTCCGCACCTCGTAAAGCCGAGACCCCCTCGCAGACCCCCACTCTGGGAAACGGAAAAGTTACCTGAAATCGCCGGGGAGCCCCTGCGCGCGGACCAGGCTCGGGCGCGCGTCCTCGGCGGCGGTGCGCAGAAGACTCGGGCGTGGGGAGGAAGCCGCAGCCCAGGGCTGCTCGCCGCGGCTCCCCCCGCCCCTGTGGCAGGAGACACCGAGGCTCCGCGGAGCTGCGGCGGGGGCCCACGCCCAGAGACCGTGCGAGGAAAGCCAACCTCGTCCTGCCTGCCCTCCCAGCCGCGGGGGAGGGGGGCACCGCAGTACTTCAGGACAGTTATATGAGCACAGCCTCCTCCTTCCTGGCGCAGGGTCAGGCTCCGCGGACGCCGCCGCGAGACAGCTGCCAATGCCTATAGCTTTAGTCCTTGATTCCCACTTAGATGATGGCCTGGCCTCTCCAGCCCCCGTCCCCTCCCAGACACTCCCTGTGAGAAAGGAGGGAGGAGGGTGTTCCTGACCTTCAGGTGAGTTATTTATTGGCTAGGGACTGCAATATTTTTTCTTCTTCTTCTTTTTAGAAAGAAAAAAAAAATCAAGTTGGTGGTGTCTTGAAGTAATGTTAATAGAGAAGATCTGAACTAATGGTTGATAAGAGAAGTCTCCATCTTTCAGCAGCTCGGCTACTCGGTCCTCCCCAGTGTCTATAAAGCTTTCCACTGAAATGGAGAGGAGGGGGCTCACTGATTTGTAAGTGAAAGAAGTAATTCCTGGTCCTGGTGGTCTCACAGTATCTGAAGGTCTAGCCAAATAACTAAGACATTTAAGAAATATTTTTATGGGCACAAAAAAATAGAATGAATAAGATATAGTATTTGATAGCACAACAGGGTGACTATAGTCAAAATAATTTAATTGTACATTTGAAAATAAAGTATAGTTGGATTGTTTGTAACACAAAGGATAAATGCTTGAAGAATGGATTCCCTGTTTTCCATGTGATTATTGTGCATTGCATGCCTGTATCAAAACATCTCATGTATCTCATAAATATATATATATATACTATGTACCCACAAAAATTACAAAACATTAAATATTTTTTAATTTTTTAAAATAAATTTTGTGTGTATTTAAGGCATACAACATAAGATACATATATAGTAAAATGGTTATTATAATGGAACAAATTAACATATCTATCATCTCACATAGTTACGCATTTCCCCCAACACCCCTCTACTTGTGGCAAGGGTAGCTATAATACACTCATTTAGCAAAATCCTGAATATAAGGCACTATTCTTAGCTATAGTCCTCATGTTGTACATTAGATCCTTATCACATTGTACATTAATTTTTTTTTTAATAGAGCCTTCTTCAGATCATCTAGTCATCCCTCCAGGAGCTTAGGGACTCATTCAAAGAGAGAAAAAATGGATTCACAAAAATATTGCACTTACTACTGGGTGCCAAAGACAGGATACAGAACACGTACCTCTGGCAGAGATTAGTGGGCCTAATCTGTCAGTGAGGGCTGGGGAGGTGGGGAGACTTGGCGCAGGTTTCTAGAACAGAGAAAACTTCAGTAGGAAAGGGAGCTGGCATTTGATTTCCTTGGCTGGAGTGGAAGGGTGTTTTCAGCTTGAAGGGGGAGAAGGTTGGAAAATCATAGTTACTATGTTGCTATAAAGTTTATGGGACTATATTCTGTAAATGTGCAGCTTTGGGAAATTTTGAGCAAGAAAGTGTGACTTAAGTCATGTTTTAGGAAAAGTAATCTTATGGTTCTGCAAAGACTAGAACAGATGGGAAAATACCAGGTTGCTGATTAGAGGAGACTATGGCATTATGACAGTTACCAGAGGTAATGAGGGCCTGAACTGTCTTTTGGGTGACAGATAAAAGTGACACTTCCGATACTGGATGTTTGGGAATTAACTGCATTTCCTGTCAGGAAGTGTTGCATACGAATATTAGAGCTATATATGCACATATCACATATGCACCTGTATGACTCTGTTTGTGTAGCATATAAGGTTTATGAATGAAGAAAGAATTCATTTTCCTTTTTTGCATGTGCACTAAAGCACTCTCCATTCAAAGTGGACTTGAATAAATTGTATTGTTTACAATAAATACTCATTTGGCATTATCATTCAAGACACAGATGGCTCCATATTTTCATTCATTTTATTGCAGTAGTTTTGCTTTTTTTTTTTTTAATTGAAAGCAAACTTTTTCTTATGACTCATGAATCTTAATCTTTGTGATGATGAAAATCAGCAATAGTGTTTGAATGGCAATTTTCTTGGGAGAAATATGTTAGACAAATAAGTATTTTTTAATTAGAAATACCTATCTAATTATGGTAATATTCCATGAATTGGAGCAAAAACCATACTGCTTCATAGTTTGATAGCAAATCTGGAAGCAATTACTTTGGAATCCTCTAGATTTGACCAAGGCTCTCCTCTATTATCCAACCCCCCCTCCCCCTCCCCCGTCCCCACACCCCACCCCTGCACAGACAGGGAGAAAAAGAAATGCCAGCTTCATGAGTGGTGCATAGCTCCCTCAGCAACTTGCCTGCATCTTGGTAATAGCACTCTCTTCATTCTTTCCTGTGAATCTCATGCAGGAGCCTCTCTTAGTCCTCTCTGTCTCCCCACAGTGCCTCACTGGGCACATTGCAAGCCAAACACTTAATATTTTTGCTAAATGAGTGAATGGACATTGAATAATGAACTAAGCTGTCACTTTTCTTCAGGGATTCAGCTTTCTCATGTATAAAATTAAGGACTGATTCTACAATTCTATATGGTTCAATAATATTAGAGTTTCATAAAACTAAAAGGTATATCACCTCTTACTACTTACTAAATAAAAGCAATAATGAAAACCCTATTTAACTCTCACCAGGAAATAATGAGCTTTTCCACATAGAAAGGAGAAGGCACATAACAAAGTAGAAGGCAAGGTGAAGATACAATTACAGTTGAATTTGCTTGTTTTCTTAGAATACTAACTTCTCTCTTTTTCCCTCTCACTATCAAAAATGAAGTCACCTATAGCCCCAGAGAATTCTTTATTCCTGTCAATGTAACCCCCTCATGGTGCTGTTTCAATAAGTTATAGAAAAGTAGTTCTTGGGCCCAGTAAATACATTTTACACAGTCCTAGAATTAGTGCCAATTTGGCATGAGAACTCAGTTCTTCAGATGTTTAATTTACTATGTCCACACAGTGCTAAAAGAAGTGTTATGCAAATACTGAAATAATCCATGGAAAGTGAGGCAACATTCCATGACACTAGCTTAGGTCTTAGGATGCCCATTCTGGTCTCCACCACCATAACTTGGGCTTCCTCTATACTAATTTTATTTATGGGCTTCCTGAAATTACTGTATATAAGATACATCACTGAAGGCCAACAGCTATCAAGAATTCTAGCCATGGTGCAGAGAAAAGGGTGCAGCTTACTTCAGGTAAGATGTGTGTAAATTCATCCCAAGCTGAAGAGATGGGATCCCCCATGAACCTCTATTTCACCGCAAATGTCAATAGAGTACTAACTCCTTGAGTGAATGAGTAACTGGTATTCTGCTACCTGAACAGCAATGATAACTCCAACATGACTGCCAAGAGAAGGACAGAATTTGCATTTGTATTGACAGCCATATTGTCAGCCTTATGAACAAGACTCCAGAAAGAAATAATAGAGAATCAATCTGGTTAAACTCATCTGAACTTTGCTCTCATATATTAAAATTGAAAGAATATTGATGCTTGACCAAACCCTACACATGCCACTCTAATAGGCATGCACACTTATTTGGCCTCATTTATTCAACCCTGATCTGCTGCCTTAGTAAAATGTTAACAACACTGGCAATAGCTAGTTGAAGCTTATTTTATGCTCAGAATAATGTCAGGCACCTGAATTGCATATCAAGTGCTTGAAATCAGGATATAAAGTCTTTAGCCACAGCGTTACTGGGGACCATAAATAGGAGAAATACAGGGATGAATGCATAATTCAAAAGCAACAAGCTTATTCTTCTGACATAAAAATTCATTGAAGAGTTTCTAGGTTCTAAGAATAGCTTTAAGTTTACAGCTCATTAAGGCTTCCAGATGCTCTCTTCATATCAAGTTTGTATACACCATTTCAGGGGTCTGTCTACATGCAAGGCACAGATGCAAAATGAAATAAAGTATTGATAAGTATAAATGTAGCACAAAGTGTACAAAATCATGGAGAGGGAGTAAGTTTAGGCATGCTAACACCATTTAAAATCATTCCTATTCATCAGAATTCCATATTTGCCTTCTTTCTCTTTGTATTCTTCTATAAAGAATAGCCTTAAAGGTGTACCACGACATAGTATGTAAGTTTTATTGTATTAAAACATATCCTTATTGATTTTTTTTACTTTCTCCATTTCTAGTAAGTTTTAGAAATAAGTCTCAGCACTTTTAAATGGAATAATTTTAACAATAAAATTGTAAGGGTCATTCTAGTGATCAATTCTTTGTTAAATGTAAATGCTCAATAATTCTATTCTCCTCAAGTAAAAATAAAAAAATCCATTGAGAATGTTTTCTATATAAGGATTTTATATATTATAAATATTGAATGGTAAAATATGAATGCTAAAATATAAAGAATGGAAGTTGTTAATCTGTAATATTAAATTCAACTCTCAAACAGATGATCACTATTGAATTATATGCCAAGACACTTAACATTTTTAATCACTTTTCCCCAAAAGACAAAATAAATGCCAGCAAGCCTCTCCATCCCCTGTAAAGCTGTAAGTAATCCTAATCAGCTCTTATGTTTCACCCCAGAAGCTATCAACAAAAATTAACTGAGGAGGAAAACAGTAGACAGTAAGACACATTCAGAAGTCAGGCTTATTAACTTGTTAATACTATCTCCTCTTTAGGCAAATATGTGATGATTAACTTTATAAACTGATAAACATACAGCAGTAACTCAGGAAAAAACATTAGCTTTGTTTCTTAATTTGATTCCTGTTTTCCAGCATGTTTTTTCCCCTTTTTCAGCTGGCTCACTGGCTTGCAGGTTTCAACAGTGAGGGTACAACCCAAAAATGTCATTCCACTGTAGTCCACAGCTTCCAGAATGCTCTGGGAATCATTGAGAACATCATCTAGAATATCTTTGTCCCTTAAAATAAATTTGTTTAATAGGTCAAAGCTGAAAGAAATCCTTGGCTACTGACACTCTCCTATGCAAGATGTTTATTAGGGATTTGTCTGATATCCAGGGCTGACTCATTTGTAAATGATACAAATCTGAGGATACCAGAATTTCTCAAACTAGGTTGTTTGTGAACAGTTTTCTTAGTTTTACGTTTCTGTGTCAATAAAAGTCTTAAAAAGAATAAAACTACCAGATACATACCACTGACATGAGAATCATTCAAAGTGCTTGTTAATAATGCAAATTTTGGGGTCCAGCCTTAACTAAGAGAATCAGAAGCTCTGGGGTGGGGTCCGGGGGGGCAGGCATTTTTAACAAGTTCCCCAGGTGATTATAAATCACACTAAATCTTGAGAACCATTGATCTACGCAACTGGTCCATACCAACAATCTCACAGGTGACAAAGTATGTTCAGACAGATGTTTCATAGAAGTTGGAACAGAAAGGAGGTGGAAGAACAGCCTCACTCAGACATACATGAGAGCTGAACTGAAGATAACCTACACTACACGCTTCGCAGTTCACAAGAGTTCTTGCTTGGATCCTGTGATTGCGTGCATCAGTCTGTAGCAGCAGTTCATTAGCAGTAAGTAGAGTAATAAATAACAATGAAAGATTGTGCTGTTCCCAGTTCCAGCAATAATTGGATTAGATGCCTATTTATTGAAGATTGCAGTAAGACTGCAACTCTGACCTTAATTTCCAAGTTTTTACAAAGTTGCCAAGGGAATTTCTCATTAAAATGGGAAATTGAGGACTAATTGCCAGCGGTTTTAGTTAAGTGTGAGATCTGACTATCTTAAACCCCACAAATAGAGAATTTCAATACATTTTGGTATACCATACTTAGGCAAACAGGCATTCCCTGTGCTGCTTAGTAAAACGTAGTGAACCAAATTAAATAAGGAAATTGACCAGAGGCTCCATCCTTCTACTCTGAAGCACAACATGAGGAATTTTGTTTCAGAAAAACAATATACTAATCCTTGTAAATTAGTATGTTGTGAATTTTATTGTACAGGCCTTGCATTTCTCATATCAATTTATGAGATTATTTTGGTTTTATACTTGATGAGCCCAACAAACTTAAATCTGGTTTTACATCTATATATGTTTAGAAATATTTTCTTTCATTAAAGGATGAGATTTCAGCCCAAGAAAAGAGGTCCATCATTCTAATATGGACCAGGCTGTTTTATGAGCAGTGAGTTTCCAGTTACAGTGTTTAAGGAGATACCAGATGACATCTGTCAGTAAAGTCAGATAGGGCTTCTTCCATCAGGAGGGCACTGGGGCAAGATCAGCTATAACGTCTTGTTCAACCAGGAGATGAAATTGTGTTCCAAACTTTTGCCACTCAGGAACCAGGATTTGCCTACCCAGTTTGAGATAGTAACGCAAGCACTGACTTCATGAAGGAACACTCATGTACCTATGTACATGGTCTTTGAATCCCCAACAACTTCTCAATTATAGGTTGAGATTAATTTGTCATTAGTTCTGTGCTTTTTCTTCATAAATCTCATGACAGTTTCCACCACCTCTTCCCCTCCCACATCTTCTCATATCCATCAACTCTAATCTGCTTAGATTTACACGAGTCCCCAACCTCTCTAATCAAACCTTTCTTTACCTCTGAGCCAAGCTTTGCTGATTCAACACAAGTAGCTGCGCATGATTTCCCATTCAGAATATTTATACCTTGTTTTTGGAGTCATGGTATAAATATTCTGAATGGGAAACCATGAAGCGCATTTTGGAATTTTTCCTGGGTGTGTCAATGCCTATTCCCAAATTATCCCACTGTTTAACAAAATCAAACAGGCATGCAGTGAGCACATGCCATCCTCCTCAATGCCATTATAGCTTGATGAACAGAGCACCAAGTAATATCTGAAAATCGTTGCATAACCTTCAGCAAATTTCCTCTTGTCTTGATAGGATATCAATATCTACTGAAATATTCCCTCCATTTCTGTTTTACTAGCACAAACAGGTGGTTCTCAACTCCGGCTGCACATTAGCAGAATCAAGTGGAGGGATTTTTTTAAAAAACATTCACTGAAGGTTGGGCCCGATGGCTCATGCCTGTAATTCCAGCTCTTTGGGAGGCCAAGACAGGTGGACCACTTGAGCCTAAGAGTGTGAGACCAGCTTGGGCAACATATTGAGAACCCAACAAAAAATTTAAAAATTAGCCTGGCATAGTGGAGCCAGCCTGTGGTCCCAGGTACTCAGAAGGCTAAGGTAGGAGGATCACTTGAGTCTGAGAGGTTGAGGCTGCAGTGAGTTGTGATAGTGCCACTGCACTCCAGCCTGGGCAACAGAGCAAGACCCTGTCTCAACAACAACAAAAATGTAAGCCACTGAAGTGAATTATCACACCTGGGTGATAGGTACCTGTGGACTTACACAATTCTCTCTACTTTGTGTACATTTGACAGGTTTCATAACTAAAAGTTTAAATTAAAAAAATTTTAAATATTGGTGCTTGAGCTATATCCCAAATCAATTAGATAAGAAGCTCTGTAGAGTGGGACCCAGGCAACAGTATCTTTCAGCATTCCCCAAGTGATTTTTAGCAGTAAGTGGAGTTGAGAAACAGATAAAAGAAGACTAAAACACATAATTAAATTGAATGTTAAGAATTCCTCAAAAGAGAGAGGCTATAAAAACAAATATTGATAACAAGCACTTATTTATATCTTTGAAAAATTACCTGAAGAGAGAAGCCACTGCCTGACACGTGCATGTGCCCATTCTCTGCAAAGTGAGTCGATTTTGAACAGGCTGGGTTTGCTCGGCAGTGCCTGCCATCACATTTGTTGATTCTCACACTCTAGGGGAAACCTATTACTGTAGCTGGCTACCCAATTCATAGTAATGTGTCAATAAAATGCTGGCATATTTCACAACAGGCTTAAAGAACTCATCACATGTTAAATATCATGACTAGAATTTCAACAACTCTTCAAACACCCAAAAGAAAAAATATCATTTGTGGTTTTATTCCAGGTTTCCTTGTGATGTGGAGAACTTACACACAAGCACTTGTGGTTATCTCAGATGATGAATAATAGAAGGTTGCAGCAGGTACTTTTTGATGAAACAGGTAAGAATATTTGAAAAATTAGAGGAGCCAGTAGGAAATTGTCTAAGTGAATATAACCTGACGTATTATGAATTGGATCTAGTGATTTTCCCCAGGTGTTTTCAGGCACTGGGATACTGCTACATCATGGCATATGACCCAGGGAATCTCTGTTGTCACTAAAAACTAAAATTTGCTGAGAATAACTTTCACCATCACCAGAACCCTGCAAGGTGGAATCCATTATTACCCTTACTTTCAAAACAGGTCAATGAGGCAGAAGCTGCTTCAACAAGGTGCTCAAGGTTACACAGGTGTGACTATCAGAGCCACAATGCACGCTCAGGTGGCCTGACTTCTGAGCTAGTCCTATAAAGCCTCTAACTAGACAGTCAAATAAATACATACACACAGATATTCAGTTAAATCATATGAAATTGCCAATATTCAACTGTTTTGACTTTCAGAGCAGTAAATTTAGAGTACAATTATATACTTCAATGAGAACATATTGCACTGACTGCAAAGAAGAGAAACAGAATTAAGGAGAGACTATTTCTACTACTATGGACACATTAAAGAACGGAAAAAGTTTTCTAAAAAGTCACCAATTTAGAATACGCAGGTTGCTTACAGTCTAAAAAGCTACTAAAAGAACTTAAGGAAAGTGCTAATAAACCTATGATTATTATTGTTAACTTTTATTTACCCCTGCTATGTGCCACACAGTGTTTTAAGGGGTTCCTGTGCACATTATCTCTTTGTTCTTCATAGTTCCATGAAGTAGGAACTATAATTATCCATATTTTACAAGTGATTAAAAAAAACTGAGGCAGCTGAGAGGTTGAGTAGCTTGTCTCAGGCCTCATATTTGGTGAGCAGTAGAATCAGACAATTTTAATTCAGAGTCCATGCTCTTAACCATGATGCTAAACTGTCCCTATACAATTACATAGATTCCCTTGGAATTTCCTCTACAGAAAAGGGGATATTAATTTCAAAAAACTGTGCCCCAGATGGGATCTTTGTATAAACATGTATCCATTTGACCAAGAAGAGCATTCTACAAGTTAAGAGTTTGATAAAAAGACCAACGGTGGATAGTCTCATCCACCGATAGATCCTGCCGGCTCTACCTTCAGGACATACCCAGAACCAGCCACTTCTCACTGCACCTGCCTCTGGCACCCTGGTGCCAACCATCACCATCTCCTGTCTGGGTTCCTGCAACACTTCAGCACATTTGTCTCTGCTGCTACCCTGAGACTTCTATAGTCACTCTCCAAACAGAAGATACTGTCAGCCTGGTAAAACATAAACCAGGTCACGTCACTTGTTCAAAGCCTCCAGGGGCCATGTTATCTGCCCTCACCCCATCCAGCCACACTCCATCTCACTCCAGATGCTCTGTCCCTGCAGTTCCTCACCCAGGCCAAGTGCACTCTTACAGTCAGCTTTGCAATCAGCTCTTCTCTAGGAAATACTAATGCCTACTTCAAGTCTTTGCTCCCTTCACCTTTCTGAGAGGCCTGCCCTGTACACCTTAAATATACACAGTAAAAACAAAACTGTGACAAGGCTACCCAGCACCTACCCCCTTATCTCACTCTCCTTTTTTTCCATGATCTAACATGACATATTATTTCCTTATTTATTATGTTTA